>CALNHX010004646.1:0-122614 GCA_940337035.1 Agriotes lineatus | reverse complement strand
TATTTATGGCCACCCGGTATATATGGCTGTAGCTACTATACACGTGTAAAGCCGCCTTTTTAGCTACTATACACGTGTAAAGCCGCCTTTATGGTGCTATTTGCCAAGCATATGTTAATTATGTACAAAAGCACTTTGGCTCAAACTCCATTATTGTTTTTGATGGTTCTGAAAATACAAGCAATAGTGTGAAGGCTATGGAGCAACTACACCGGTCGTCAAAATCTTCATCTGTTAATATATACTTTGATGAGCAGATGGTTGCAACCACGGCCTTCTGGATTAGCGTGCCTGCCGGCTCTCCCCGGCCTGTTCATTTGCAAGCTTTTCGAGTGCTCCGCGTGGCGCTGTTACCGGGGTATTTGTTAAGGTCACTAAATCACGTTAGCTACGCTAACACAGGTAGGGAAACTCGGAGTTATTTATGTCAAACCAAACTCGTTTTTGTCAGTGGCGTACCCAATCAGTTTATAGAGTATAATGGAAATAAATTGAAGTTTGTGTAACGTGAACGCAATAAATAAATATTACATAACAAATTATTTGTAAACGTTTTCCTGGTTAAAAAATTAATTTTCACAAATCTAAAGCGTTAGCGAATATTGTGTACCGCTCGCCGCATTCCAATACTTCGGCACCTCACATACACGTAAATGATGCATATCATCTAGTGGTCTATTTATTTCCTTCAACCACTTCTGCCGTTTTATGCTATTTCTTGGTCCTTAATTTGCAATAAGTAATTAATTAAAAAGTATTGATAAATATTGCAGTTTAAATTACCTTCAGGAACTTGAAACAACTTGTAACTTTTTATGCTGTTGTTCAGGCAACCTTTAACGCAGCAAATGAAAACCATAATGCTATTTAATATAAATACCTACGTTTTGACAAAATTCGTCGGGAGAACTAAGGAATCCGAGATCACAATCATCTCTTTAGGTCATAATTTAGGCAAATGATTTGTAATTGTGAAAAATTACCTTTGATATTTCTTCAGAACTTCAAGTTTCAGGGTCAGTAGTTAACGAAATGCATTTTAAATTGCGGTTAAAAACGATCATCTGCCTAACCTACAATCTAGAGAAAGGATTGTGGCATCGCATTCGAAGAATATATTAATAAGAAAAATTATTTATGCCGTAACTAGTAGCGCCTATGGTAAATTTGACATTGACAAACTCGGTTTTTTGAACTTGTCAAATGGTGTTTCCCTACCTGTGTTAGCGTAGCTAACGTGATTTAGTGACCTTAGGTATTTGTAAGGTCACTAGATTAATACACTAAGGGGATTTGGAAGCGTTAGCTCAGCGTTTAAACTGCAGATGGCGGAACTGGCGCGGCGGATTCAACAAAATACTTTCAATTTGATCTTTTCGCGCGCACAGAATGCTTGATTTTTGCGCGCAAGAACAATTTACAAACGCCATCATATTAATATAAAATTTTGACGTTTCTACGTACGCATTTTCGTTTATTGTAAATTTACTTTGTTGCTTCTGTGAAAATCCATTTTGTATTTTTATTCATACAAAAATGTCGAAAACACATCATAAATGCTTCGTTGCAACATGTAAAGATTATAAAACAACTAAGGTCTTTCATCAATTTCCCTCAGATAACTTTTTACGAAGTAGGTGGTTTGAAAAATTAGGTATAAACCCTGGTAGGAAATTTTAAAATAATATCTTTCAGTACTTAATATAAATTTTATTTTAATGCAGATACAAAAGTGCCTAGAACTGCTGTAATTTGTAGTTTGCATTTGAAGACGATTGTTACAGAGCTGCTAGTCGCAAATTATTAAAACGTACAGCAGTGCCTAAGCTCCATACAGTAATTCCTGAAACAAATTTTTAAACATTCTTCACTGATAATATGTTTTAGAGAAGTATTTCGAACATTCCTGCTGGTATACCAATCCAAACTAACACGTTTCCTGGACCTGCAAACATACCTTTGCTTTCAACTCCACTTTGTTACCCTTCTACTTCCAATGTGGTTAGTATTTATAAGTAGGTATGTACTAGAATCCGTAAATACTTAAATTTTATTTGAAATTCTAGATAAATGATAAAGGCATTCAGGTCAGTGTAATTAGCGAAAACCTAATAGAAAACTATAAAAAGAAAATCAGAGCGTTGAAAATGCAAAATACCCGACTAATTAAAAAAAATAACTAAAAGACCAAGAAATATTGGAACTGAGGAAAACAATACAACATTCAAATTGTGAGACGGTAAAAAAGATTCAACAAGATGCAGTTGTTAACAATAATTTGTATGCAACTTTTTTGTTTGATCAAATTTTAAATTACTGTAAATCAAAACCAAGATTTTCTGAACAAGTAATTCGAATTGTATCATTTGGAGAATATCTTCGCCAAAAGGTTATGAGTTTTGCCGTTCACATTTGCTAAAACTACCGTCTAGAGTAACACTTCACCGTTACAGCGGGGCTGGTAGAAACGTAACTGCTCTCATAAAATCCAGTATTGGCTAACAAATGCTTGTTTTGTTATTCACGGTCTTTCAACAAAATTTACGATACCAGCTGCATACTTTTTCCATAGATCGTTAAAGACATCAGATTTTTATCAGTTAACTTTGAATGTTTTAAAAACTGCTACATGAGTGTGGATTTCTGGTAATTAGAATTGTAACCGATAATCACAAATCTAATGTGGGACTGTTCAAGGCATTTTCAATAACAAACTTTCTACGCACATTCAACATCCAATAACACCAAATATGCCACTATTCTTTAGTTTTGATTATTGCCATGCAATAAAGAATGCAAGAAACATATTTCTCCACCATGACATGAAGACTGAAGAAGGTGTTATTTCTTCTACTTATTTAAAAAACCTGTATCAATTACAGAGAAATTTAATTATAAAGCCTGTTAGATTTTTAACAGAAAAACATTTATATCCCAGCAACTTCGAGAAATGAATGTTAGACGGGCTGTACAATTATTCTCGCCTACTGTAACTGCTGCTTTAGAATATTTAAGACAGTACTCAAATTCGCCTTATGATTTCTCTACATCAAAAGCCACCATTACGTACATGGAAATGATGTATTTATTTTTTCAGTTACACGACGTTAGTGACAAAACAAAGCACGTTACTCTACTGGATGAAAAATGTGCACCGTACATTAACATTAATGATGAAAGATTGGTCTGGTTAAGAGATGTATTTCCAGTATATATTAATTCTATACAGGAAACTTCAAAAAAAGGTGGCATGAAAGGATTAACTAAGGAAACTGCAGAAGCACTAAAGTTCACCGCACAAAGTACTGCTGAATGCATTCAATATCTTCTTCAAGATGTCGGATTTTATTATGTTTTAACAAGGTCTTTTAGTTCAGATGCTATTGAATCGATGTTTAGCGACGTTCGGCTAAAAGGTGGCTCGCAGGACGCCACCGATGCACAGGCTGCAGAGAGTGCAATTAAAAGAATCGTCAAGTGTGGAATAATTAAAACATCGGCATCTGCTAACGTATTTTCTGAATGTGACTATAGCAGCAATATTGGACAAATTCCAGATACTGATAATGTGATGTCATGCTTTACAGTTGAACTTCCTGAAGAATTAAAAGAATTAATCCTAGAATTAAAAAACCTTTCTACTCACTTACATTATGGAATTGTGTCTGCTTCAGTGGCTTTCTTAGCAGGTTATATTGCAAGAACTATAGAAGAACGAACAGAGTGTGAAACTTGCCTAAATACAATTTTAACCAATTCCTGCTCAAATCCGCTACTGGCTCTTATAAATCTACAGGATCGTGGTGGCTTGAAATACCCTAGTAAAATTTTACTTGTTTAATAAACCAATTAATTCAGCTGGTTTTAAATATATTTGAATATTTACCCCAGGAATGCAATCCTCGTAATATATTAACCGTTCTCCTTCTAGATCCTCTAACCACTTCAAATTTCTTTATCTGCAAGATTCATACCAAAGATATATGTAGTATAATTTTAAGTAAATTGCTAAAACCAGTAATAACCAACCTCGCTAACACACGGACAGATAAAATATATGGAACGCCATTGCATGCCAAACCTCATTGTCGGAAAGTGCTGAAACTTTGAAATCAAGCGGATGACCACCATTTCCAAGGGCATACAACTGGATAGATGCGCTGGGTCGAACAATTCTAATTTTCCAGGCTCGACTTGAAAACAGAAACACAAAACGGTTCTTTTTAGAACCACAAAATGCAAAATTAAGAATAGTTCAGCTGACGCTAGTTTCAATTAAGAAGTCTTTTAAATGCAAAAAAATAATTTTATTAGAGAGTATACAGAATTAATGTAAAACTAACCTAATTTAACGTTTCCGTCACAGAACAATAATCCAATCAACAAACCAAAACTGACAGATAAAAGCTAAGTTTCAAACCGGCTGGCGTGGTTCTGAACTTCAATCCCCCGATATGCCGAGTCACAACTTTGTAATGCTATTTGTCACAAATGAACAGGCCGGGGAGAGCCGGCAGGCACGCTAATCCAGAAGGCCGTGGTTGCAACTGTAAGCCAAGAGAAGCTTCTTTCAAACAATCGAAATATAATCAGATTGATTTTGATGCTGAGAGAAAAGTTTGAAGCTAATAGTTTCATTGTTGAACATGCTGAAGATGATGCTGACATTTTGATAATTGAAACAGCACTCAAGGAGTCATATAAAAATACCACAGTTGTTGTTGGGAAAGATGTGGATCTTCTCGTAGTTTTGACGGCCCGTACACCTATCGACAATGAAATTCTTCTTCTTAAACCAGGCAGAGAAAGGTCGCACGAAAAATTTATTCTTCACGAAGCTTCGATCAGCACAATGAGATTCGAGATCAAGTATTATTTTTGCACGCATTCTCTGGGCGTGATGCGACATCTGCTCTTTTCATAAAGGCAAGACTGCAGCTCTGAAACTGTTGAGAAAACGGCAAGACTTGAAAACTGCAGTTGAGGTTTTCAATAAAAATTATACTTCTCGTGACTTGATTTCTGCAAATGGAATCAAATTTTCCTCGCAATGTATAGTGCTCCCGCTAAAGAAGTATCTATAATAACTATCGCTATTCTAGCTTGATTAAAGCTGTGAGCAGAAGCAGACCAGTGAAATTGAATTTATTACCGCCCACTCTTGACACAGCTCACAGCATCTATTTCGTGTTTACTTTCAAGTTCAGAAATGGTTAGGTAATGAATTGAATCCTGAAGAGTGGAGGTGGATGTCAAATGAAAATTTATTGTGGCCAAGAACAACATGCCAACCTCCTGCGCGTGATTGTCTTTTAACATGATATTTTGCAATTGTTCGAAAGGTTGTGGAGCATTATATGGCTGTCGAAGGTTGGGGCTTTGCTGCTCACCAGTTTGCGGCAACTGTCGTGGACAATCTTGCTGAATGCTGAACCAATTGAATGCTTGTCAGAAAATGAAACCATCAGTGATGCAGAAAATCAAAGTTTTGAGATTGACCCAACGGATTCCCTCGAACAATACATCTAATGAATTTATAGAACGAATAAACTATGAAAAGCAAAATGAATAATTTTACAATATTTATGTGAGTATTACAGTCGTGGAGTAGGCTCACAAGGGATACCACATGAAAAAAAGCTCCTAGTACTCAACCTCAATCCAGGATTTTGACAAAACCGATCGCCTTTACGAGAAAATGACCTTCTATCTTTTTTAGACAATTTCCTTACCTTATTTTCGCTCTGATGTATTTTTATCGTAGAATTGATAGATACCGAAATATTCACGAAAAATTATTTTTGAGCCCAATTTCAACCCATTACAGCGTTGCCAATTTTATGCGTACAATCCCATCCTCGGGACTTTTGCTACTTCTATTCAGAACACCGAAATACACCTGAAAAGACCTTAGTTGCTTCTATATGAATTATTCCGCAGTTTCGGCCTAAATGTAGTGGCCTACATGTCAAATGGATCCAAGAGTTCTCATAAACAGCTTTTATTTCCACAGAAATGCACAGCTTCAATCAATCAAGATTTTTAAAAATTACACTATGGGATTCTACATATAGTTTTAATAAAAACAAATGAGAAAAAACATGCTTATACAACGGAATCAAGTGTATATAGTTCTTCTAAGGAAGCTTCCGTTGCACGTCATAAACTTTCATGATGTGTTATCTGTTCAGTGTTTGTCGGTATGTTAGCAAAATTTTAACAGTTTGCAAATCAATGTCGTGATTAAGTGACATGTAGTGCCATTTTAGAATATCCACGTTTCATTAAAAAACAAATTGATACAATGCTTCTCGTCTTATATGTTGACAAAACTCTAAAAAACCATATCTGTTCTAAAGAAATGTCGTTTAATTCAATGAGACCTCTTTGAGGATTATTCTTTTGCCATTTAAATCCTATATTTTTTAAGACCGTGTGCAAAGACGCTTGACTGAATGTAAAAAAACAGTTTTTCTCGTAAATTATAAAGGGTTACATGTTGCTCTAAAAACAAGCTTATTTAATCATGCAAAGTTATTCAATCAACAAGGAACGACTCTTAAATTACTTCTCTACATTGGGCAATCGGTTCATATCAGTTGGCGATTTTAATGCAAAGCGTATCCATTGGGGTTCTCGTCTAATCACATCAAGAGGATGACAACTACTGCAGGCCATGCAAGAAAAACAACTTTTATGATGTTCAACAGGCGAACTTACGTACTGGCCTACAGATAGACAAAAAAACACTTGCCTTTTAGATTTTGTATATTCAAAGGATTTCCGTCAAATCGCTGAATAGCCAAGACCTGCTAGACATCTCCATGATCATAGTTCTATCCTATTTACCGTTAATGTCAACGCAAATAATAAAATAAAGCCACCCTCCTTGCATATTAAGCAAACAAACTGGGACATATTCAGAGAATTTTGCTAAATATGAAACTCCCCTAAAATCTCTCATTGAAAAGTAAATATGACCTAATCAAAGCAGAGCAAAATCTAACAAAGCGCCCATTCAGGAAGCTGCCTGGGAATCAACTCCGAATATGACAAATTCATGTGTCAAAGACTTACTTAGAAAGAAATGGCAAGCGTCGCGTGCCCTCTCAGATAAAACCCGGTACAATAGGGCAGTCAAAGAATTAAAACAACTACTTGATGATCAAAGTAATCAAGAAATTGAAAACTATCTAAGCAATTTATCAGCCACCAAAGCTACTGAATATTCTTTATGGCGGGGTACAAAGAAAAGCAACCCAACCACAAAGACATATCCCCTCTACGAGGCTGGTTTGATAAGGTCGGTGCAAAAAGTAAGAAAACGTATTATTTTTTTTTCGGATTTTTTTTCTTTTCTACATAATCTCCTTGACGGTTGATATATTTAGTCCAACGATGTTCAAGTTTTTTTTATCCCCTTCTTAAAATAACAGTTATCAAACTCTGCAAAATAAGCGTTTGTTTGATCTATCACTTCAGCATTTGACCCAAATATTGTTCCTGCAAGAAATTTTTTCATGTTTGGAAACAAATAATAGTCCGAGGATGCTAAATGAGGAGAATATGGGGGGTGTGGAAGAATTTCGTAGCGTAATTCTAATAGTTTAGCCGCGGCAATTGCACATGTGTCAGACCTTTTTTAATTACAATAAGTCTGTGACCATTCGCAACAGTTTTGGTACAAAGTTGGCGAACCTTCCTATATATCGGGTCCGTTTTGGTAATACACACACACACATTTCAGCACTGCGAGCCTTTAAGGTCCATGGCTAGTTTAATCACTTCTTTCCACTGTTCCCTACCTATTGCTTTGTTTTACCAGTCTGTAATGCCCAGTTCTTTTATGTCTTCTTCTACACACTGTTTCCACTGTTTCCTGCCGTTTTTCCCATATGGGTCCTCTATCAGAACAGATTTTGGTGTTCGATTATCCTCCATTCGCATTACATGCCTATCCATTTGATTCTACTCTGTTTTATCCTTGCAATCAAGCTGTCATCGTTGTAGAGTTCTTCCAATTCTTTGTATGTTTTTCTTCTCCATACCTCATTTTGCTTAGTATCTCCGTAGATAGTCCTTAGTATTTTCCTTTCCCATACCTCTCTCTATCTTTTTTGTGTCCTTACTTCTAAGAGTCCATGCTTCACTCACATACGTGACCACTGGTCTTATTAAAGATTGGTAAATACGTATTTTTATTTTGAAGGATAGATTTTTACTCTTCAATAGTTTCTCAAAGCTCCAGCTCTTCTCGTACTAGCATAAGCCTTTTTTCAATTTCCCTTCCTGTATTACATTTTTTTCCTATTTCAGTCCCTAGATAAGTAAATTTTTCGACTTCTTCAAAATCATATATTTTTTCGTTTAATTTTACCACTAAGTTTTCTGGTTTTTTTGTTTTTCCTGATACTATTACCATATATTTTTTAATTTAGTAGCGTTTACTTTGGCTCCCATTTTACTTGCTTCCTCTATTAGTTTGTGAATGTTCTTGCTAGGATTGCAATGTCATCTGCGAAGGCTAAGCATTGATGTGCATTCTTGAAAATGGTTCCTGTCCTATTGAATTTGCAGTTTCTAATAATGGCTTCTGGCACCAAATTGAAAATTATAGTAGACAGAGGATCCCCTTGTTTTAAGCCGAGGTTTGTGTTGAATTCTGTAGATTTCATTATTCCTATCCGTACTTGTGAGCTTGTTTGTTTTAGCATCATAATGATAAGTTGTGTTAGCTTTTCTGGGAATTTTAATGATCTTAGGGCTTTTATTATTTCACTTCTTGTTAAGAGGTCATATGCCTGTTTAAATTCAATAAAGGCTACCTATGTAAATTGGTATCTTTTTTATTCGCACTTTTCTTGTGTAATTCTTAGAGAATATATATGATCCAAAGTCGACCTATCCTTCCTAAAGCCACTTTGATACTCTCCCAATTCTCGTTCCGCATACAGTCTCAGTCTGTTTTCAATTGTTTTTGCCAGTATTTTGTAGGTTACATTTTGTAATGATATTGGGCGATAATTTTCACATTTTAGGCTATTGCCTTTTTTGTAAATTGGCACTATTTGGTCCATTCCGTAGGCATTTCATAGTTTTCCCATATACTTAATAGAAGCTTGTGTAATCGTTCTGTTAATTTTTGTCCGCCGTATTTGATCAGTTCAGCTGTTATTTCATCTTCACCCGCACTCTTGTTATTTTTTAATGTTTCTACTATTTTTCTTATTTCTTCAAATGTGGGCGGGTTTATTTCACTCAAATCTCGTTCTTGCTGCTGTTGTGTATTTTTAATTTCAATATCTTGGGTTGATAATTCCTGTTCGTAGTACTCCGCCCATCTCTTTAGTATCAGTTCCTCTTCACCCACAATTTCACCTTTTTGATTATGTACTAGCATTGGACCTTTTTTCCTCTTATTTTGTATTTCCGCTATTTTCTTATAGAATAATCTTACATTCTGTCTTTTATAACTTTCCTCTATTTCTTCTATTTTTCTTATCATTGATTCTCTCTCCTTATTCCGTAGCGTACTCTTTGCTTTGTTTCTTGCTTCTTTATATTCAGATTTATTAAGTTGTGAATAATTCTGCAGAAGTTTTAATTTTGCTTTCCTTCTTTGTTCAATTACCCTTTCGCAGTCCTTATCAAACCATTCTTTTGACTTTCTCTCTTTTTTTACTTTTACATTGGCCTTTTCGCTTCCCTTTATACTGTTCTTTATCAGGGTCCACTCTAACTGTATATCACTTTCTTCTTTTTTGATAATTCTCTTTCTACATCTTTTATATATCTTATTCTGCCCTTTTCATTTTTTAAGTTTTCGTACTCACAGTTTCTCTGTAATGTTGCTTTATCGCCAATCCAGCAAGCTTATAATTTACGCGAATGCGCCGGCGCCGGTGTCGCGGTCGGTTGTCGGTTGTTTCACGCGATGTTATTGTGTGCGATTATCGTCCGTGTATTATAGCTGCCTGAATGATATTTACTAATTTCCCACTCTATATTACTCTGTTTTCTCGTTAATTTTATTTCACTGCACTACCGCACTTTTGTTTCGTTGACACACCCTTTGCCACTTTTATTTTTCACCTTTAGAACTTTAGATAAACCTCAAATTCGCTGCACTGTTGACGGAGCCTATTTATAGGTTATCGCGTCGAACACCATACATTTTGGTAATACTGTATCTTATAATACTTCAGATTTTAGCATCAATCACAGAAATTCAAAGTCTTTACATCGTTAGCCGGGCAGTTGTCTGCCTCGTTGGTTGTAGGAGTATTTATTTTCAAGTTATTCAAAAATATAGCCCGTGAGAGCAAGTGAGATACCTTTCTTCAAATATTAACAACATTAGTCGATCTGTCTCGCACGCAGACGGCTTAGTCGTCAGCAGGCGAGGGTATTGTCTTCCTATTGGTTGCACCTGGCGGACAGCGAGTCTGAGCGCGAAGCTCCGTTTTAGCGTTGGTTTTACGATTTGTCAGTTTCGAGCTGGTGTTGATAGCGCGTCTCTGCGAGCGCTTTTGGCTCTGGGGCGGCCGCCGGCGCCGTTGCTTTCGGGCACGATGTCCGGTTTCCGTGCCGTTACAGCTTCCTTGTGGCTTTTTGAGTGAGGCGCTTCTCGACCAGTGGTGAAGGTAGCAGCGTGTGCTCGTGGTTTGTGTGGGTGTCCTAAGTACGCCGATGCCGCTCATTAAGTAATTACGACGGCTTGTTAGCCATTATTTCCGTCATCTGGGGATGGGATCATTTTCTCGAGCAGCCTAAATATCGGCTCCGCAGGTTTGTGGTCGCTAGGATAGTGTTATGCAACCGCCCCGTATCAATCAAAGGGATCTTCCGGACATCTTTGATTTCCGCCACTCTTCAGGCTAATTTGAACGCTGTGCGGCAGCCGCCGCATGTTTGCTGCAGTCAGAGCTTCGCCGATGGACTGAACCAAATCAGAAAACAAGGTATTTAGTGTCCTTTAATTTATGCGGTAGTTGCTGTGTGTTGCCGTGGATTTGGCTAGCGTGTGCCACTGAATGACTCACGTCTGCTGGATCGAAGCTGTGTGCGTTTTTGTTCGCATTCCAGCGTATGTAACTAAATGACTCACGCTTACTAAATTGACGCTGTGCGCGTTCACGCTTGCATTTCCGAGTGCGTAACTGAATTACTCACGCTTGCTAATAACTTTCAATCAGCGCTGTACGCGTTCCTGTTTGCATTCTAGCGTGTGTGTAACTAAATTAATCACGCTTTCTAAAAACTTTTCAATCGCGGTTGTGCACGCCCCTGTCGGCGTTTTAGAGTGTGTAACTAAATAAAATATAATCGCCAGGGACGCTTTCTTATTACAGTGCGCGTTCGTTGTTGCAGCGCCTTCTTGCGTAACTAATCAAACATCTTTGCTAGTGGCATTTTCTTAGCTTATTGAGCATGCTTTGTTGCATTACAGTTTGGTGTGCTTATGTGTACTTCACATTTGTGGTATTCAATTAGACCTACACTGGCTAGCAGCATTTGATCAAAGCCGTTACGTTTACTGCGGCACTTCATTTTCGGGTATTCAATTAAGTTATTTGCTGATAGTTTTTTCTCATGCACTGGCCACTTCTTTCTTGAATGTTTGTTTTGTACCCATGTAAGCGTCGGTAAAAGATAAGGCGTTCCCAGCTGGGATTAATTAATATTCGTTTACTTGTACACTATTGTATGCACCGATCTTGGTCGGTCCTCATGTAACTTTCGGCTATGGATTTGGCCCATAAATTCATTCACTGTATCGGACTTTTGATTATCCCTAGGATGTGTGCATGCTTATTTACAGCGTGATCTCACTTTTATGACAAGATCGATGTGAGATGAGGCCTGGAAACGAAGTACGATTGTTGCAGGTAGATCGACATGCTGTCGCTACAGTGTTGCTCCCAGAGTCAGTATTTGAGTATTTCTGCTCCGTTTGGCTTTCAAGATTCGGTTAAGCGTTAGTTTTCCCTATTGGATCTTGTGGCGCCCATTTATTTTGTAACATTCTATACATACCGACACGCTTGCCCTGTGGTGGGACCACGCCCATCTCCCTGAGCGTATTCGAGCCGTGGCCTTTAGCCTGTTTTGTAGCGATTTCCAGGGTAAGTGTGGACGATTCCCGAACTTGTCCCAGTGTTTGGCACTCACTCACTCGTGAGTGTCGTTAAAACAGTTTGATACTGTAACACATGAATGAACTGAAGCATTGTCTTGGTGAAACACGATCTTTTTCTTAGCTAAATGTGGCCGTTTTATCTTAATTTCGCTGTTTAATATAATCTAGTAAAGATGCATAATACTCTCCGGTTATCGTTTTACCCTTTGCTAAATAATCAACAAAAATTATTTCATGGGTCTCCCAAAAAACAGTGGCCATCACCTTTCCTGCTGAGGGAACCGTTTTCGTTTTCTTCGGTGCCCGTTCACCTGGTGCAACCCACTGTTTTGACTGTGCTTTTGTTTCTGGCTGATAATGGTGTAAAGGCCAGCTTTCTCATACCCAAACATTCATGCAAAATGTGATGTACTCTTTCTGTCAAAATGTGTACCGCTTGAAAAATTTTATGCACCTTAAATCTTCTATCTTCCATGATCATCTCATGAATCTTATCAACAATTTCTTTCGTAGTCACTTCAACAGGGCGACCAGAAAGCTCGGTATATTTTGTGCTTCTTCGGCCACAACGAAAATCAGAAAACCACTTATAAACCATTCTAAGTGAAGGTGCAGATTCACCTTAATATTTGTCTAGCTTGGATTTAGTTTCCGTTGGCGTTTTGCCTCTTAGGAAGTAATGTTTTATCAACACACGAAATTCGTCTTTTTCCATTGTGATAGAAAGCCAGACATCAACGATAAAAACTTACTCTCATATATAAACTATGCGTCAAATCTGCATGAAATTTGACATGTGTTGTTTCAAGGCATGCTAGATAGCAGAGCCCTGATAGTTCAAGTGCAATGATGCCAAGTCAAAAAATGTTGCACGGATTTATCAAACCAGTCTCATATTAGGACTGAACAAGATAAATGGGCAAGAGACGACAATAAAAAAGCCAGTATATTTGCTCAGCACCTAACTACCGTTTTTACAACTTCCCCTCGGAAATTACCGTTGATGAGGAAGCACACATTCACGATGCTCTTGAAATTTCATTTCAAATAAAGCTGTTAAAAAAAGAAATATTCAAGTTAAACTTAAGGAAATTTCCAGGATTTGATCTGAAAAATTCTAAAAGAACTTTCAGAAGAGGGAATTAGGACGATTACAATTATATTTAACGCATGGATACTTTCCTGCCCAGTGGAAGGTAGCCCAAATAATCTTAATATCTAAACCACGCAAACTTCCAACCGACGTAGCGTCGTATATAGACTTATCAGCCAAGGAGTCAACTCGGCTTTCGACATCAACACTCCACAGTCGAACAGATACATCGAGCTGCCAACAAAATAAAGCATCACCTGAACACCAAAAGATATTAAACAGCGGCATTCATAGATATGACCCAGGCGTTTGATTAAGTTTGGCACTTCCCTGTTTCCCATTACATTCGGGGTACCTCAGGGTAGTGTGCTCGGCCCAGTGCTATACTTTTTATATACAGCCGACCTACCAACAACCAGAAGCACATTACTTGTTACCTTTGCTGACGATACGGTATTAATGGTTTCACCTCATGACTTACCTTCTAACATACCGGCTTGCAAAGAAGTAATGAAAGTCCACAAAGTCACTTGGGGGAAGAATACAGACTTGGAGTCTCTAAATTCACTTAGCTGTTTTGAATGTGAACTAGGGGTTGCTTGTGTTCATTAGGTTGTGGTCAGAGTGTCTCCGTACTCGACAGTATTTTCAGCTCTACCATATACGGCCGAACCAGGTTGAAAAACAACACCCTGCATTACAATATAAGCGGTCACAACAGCGCCATCGTAGAATGTCGTGTACTGGCGAGTTTCACCTACCACTGTTGTGAATCAAACAAATTTGTTTTTTATGGCTGTGTATGTCAGTCCTGTGGATATTTTTGAGTGTTTTACACCGTGTGAAGTCCTTAAATTGTTATTACAAAATGGTTGACAACGAAAAATTAATAGGTTTGAGGTTTGAAAGGAAACCTCTATGGGATAATTCATTTTCTTATATGGGTATTTCGCCACTCTGCAAATTAAAATATTAAATAACGAAAATATTAACAACGAACGTTTCGAGGGACAATCTGCCCTCGTGACGTTTGTTGATATCTGTACCTACTTGATCTCATCTTTAAGAATCGATAGCCAACTATTGTCTAAAAATATTGAGAAAGACGACACGCATTTTTCTTCGTTAAGTAAAATGTATGCCGTTTCCTTAATTTTTCGCCTAGTTGACATCGATTCTTTAGACAAGATCTTTGTGTTGTCCCATTGTATTTTATGGTTTTCATCCCAAGCATGTTCTGCTAGCTTAGACTTATTGAATTGATACGTTTTCAACATATTTTTATGTTCTTTAACTCTTACTGCTAAAGGCCTGGATGTTTCACCGATATAATATTTCCCGCATTCACAGGGAATACTATATATACAATTCCTTGAATGCTGTTCTTCGTTGAACGGTTTAGTTTTTGTAAGAACTGACCGTAAAGTATTCATCGTTTTGAATACCGTCCTAACATTGAATCTATTTCCAATTCGTCTAATTTTGTCAGATATGCCTGGAATATATGGTATAGTAAGAGTATTATATTTTTGAGTGTCATTCCTTTGTATGTGTGTGGCATTGCTTCGTGTATTGAAAATGTTCCGAACAAGAGTCTCTGGATAGCCATTATCTTGTAAAACATTAATAATAAATTCTTTCTCTTTTTTGAAAATTGTATCATTAGAGCAAACAACTTTGGCTCTGTCGTAAAGACTTTTTACAACGCCTGTCTTTATGTTTTTGTGATGGTTAGAATTAAAATGTAAGTACCTATTAGTATTGGTTTTCTTACGGTATACTGATGTTTCAAAAGTATTTATTGTGCGTGTGATTAGTGTATCAAGAAAGGGTAACTGATTGTTTTGCTCTGTTTCTAATGTGAATTTGATGGAGGTTTCTTTACTGTTAATATGTTCAAGAAATTTGTCCACCTCATCTATATCATGAGGCCAAATTGCAAAAACATCATCGACATATCTCCACCAAACTACTGGTTTGTTGGTGTACGTGTAGACATGTTGTTGTTCAAAGTCTTCCATAAAAATGTTACTAACAATGGGAGATAAAGGTGAACCCATTGCCATCCCGAAATCTTGTTGGTAAAATTCATTGTTTAGTTGAAAGTATGTCGTTTTAATGCATAGTGTTAAGAGTTCCATGATGGTACCAACTTTTAATGTTGTTCGTGTATGTAATGTGTTATCGTTTTGTAGCTTATGTTTAATGATGTTGAGTGTTTTGTCTACTGGAACATTAGTGAAGAGACTAACTACATCGAAACTAACCATTAAGTGTTGTGTGTTTATGTTTGCTTCTTTAAGTTTTTAAAGGAAATGGGGCGTGTTCTTTATATACGTGTCTGTATTTCCTGATATAGGAGTCAGTATCTTAAGTAAATATTTAGCTAAACTGTGACAAGGAGAACCTATAGAACTAACTATTGGCCTAAGTGGTACATTTGGTTTGTGTATCTTTGGTAATCCATAAAAATGTGGTGGTTTACTGTAGTGTGGTGTTAGCGTACGTCTTACAAAATCTGTAAATTGTTCTCTGTGTTTGTAAAGTGTTCTGTATATTTTTGTTTCTATTGTATGTGTTGGATCTTTATTTAGTTTAGTGTATTGTCCCTCACTAATTAGTGTTAAAAGTTTTTCGTTGTATGTGGTTGTGTCAAGTACTACTGTGGCGTTGCCTTTGTCTGCAGGTAGAATTTTAATTGTGTTATCGGTTTTTAGTGTGTGTAGTGAATGTTTTTCTTGTTTGGATATATTTTGTCTGATTGTGTAAGGTCGTTCTAGTATGATTTTGTTTCTAATTCTGTATTCCTGTCTAATGTCTTCTGGAAGTTTTTGACAAGTCTCTTCTATAGCTGTAACTAAATCAAGTTTATTAATTCGTTTTGGCGCCACTGCGTAGTTGAGCCCTTTGCCAAGAACTAAACGCCACTGACAAATTAGTTCTTGGCAAAGGGCTCAACTACGCAGTGGCGCCAAAACGAATTAATAAACTTGATTTAGTTACAGCTATAGAAGAGACTTGTCAAAAACTTCCAGAAGACATTAGACAGGAATACAGAATTAGAAACAAAATCATACTAGAACGACCTTACACAATCAGACAAAATATATCCAAACAAGAAAAACATTCACTACACACACTAAAAACCGATAACACAATTAAAATTCTACCTGCAGACAAAGGCAACGCCACAGTAGTACTTGACACAACCACATACAACGAAAAACTTTTAACACTAATTAGTGAGGGACAATACACTAAACTAAATAAAGATCCAACACATACAATAGAAACAAAAATATACAGAACACTTTACAAACACAGAGAACAATTTACAGATTTTGTAAGACGTACGCTAACACCACACTACAGTAAACCACCACATTTTTATGGATTACCAAAGATACACAAACCAAATGTACCACTTAGGCCAATAGTTAGTTCTATAGGTTCTCCTTGTCACAGTTTAGCTAAATATTTACTTAAGATACTGACTCCTATATCAGGAAATACAGACACGTATATAAAGAACACGCCCCATTTCCTTGAAAAACTTAAAGAAGCAAACATAAACACACAACACTTAATGGTTAGTTTCGATGTAGTTAGTCTCTTCACTAATGTTCCAGTAGACAAAACACTCAACATCATTAAACATAAGCTACAAAACGATAACACATTACATACACGAACAACATTAAAAGTTGGTACCATCATGGAACTCTTAACACTATGCATTAAAACGACATACTTTCAACTAAACAATGAATTTTACCAACAAGATTTCGGGATGGCAATGGGTTCACCTTTATCTCCCATTGTTAGTAACATTTTTATGGAAGACTTTGAACAACAACATGTCTACACGTACACCAACAAACCAGTAGTTTGGTGGAGATATGTCGATGATGTTTTTGCAATTTGGCCTCATGATATAGATGAGGTGGACAAATTTCTTGAACATATTAACAGTAAAGAAACCTCCATCAAATTCACATTAGAAACAGAGCAAAACAATCAGTTACCCTTTCTTGATACACTAATCACACGCACAATAAATACTTTTGAAACATCAGTATACCGTAAGAAAACCAATACTAATAGGTACTTACATTTTAATTCTAACCATCACAAAAACATAAAGACAGGCGTTGTAAAAAGTCTTTACGACAGAGCCAAAGTTGTTTGCTCTAATGATACAATTTTCAAAAAAGAGAAAGAATTTATTATTAATGTTTTACAAGATAATGGCTATCCAGAGACTCTTGTTCGGAACATTTTCAATACACGAAGCAATGCCACACACATACAAAGGAATGACACTCAAAAATATAATACTCTTACTATACCATATATTCCAGGCATATCTGACAAAATTAGACGAATTGGAAATAGATTCAATGTTAGGACGGTATTCAAAACGATGAATACTTTACGGTCAGTTCTTACAAAAACTAAACCGTTCAACGAAGAACAGCATTCAAGGAATTGTATATATAGTATTCCCTGTAAATGCGGGAAATATTATATCGGTGAAACATCCAGGCCTTTAGCAGTAAGAGTTAAAGAACATAAAAATATGTTGAAAACGTATCAATTCAATAAGTCTAAGCTAGCAGAACATGCTTGGGATGAAAACCATAAAATACAATGGGACAACACAAAGATCTTGTCTAAAGAATCGATGTCAACTAGGCGAAAAATTAAGGAAACGGCATACATTTTACTTAACGAAGAAAAATGCGTGTCGTCTTTCTCAATATTTTTAGACAATAGTTGGCTATCGATTCTTAAAGATGAGATCAAGTAGGTACAGATATCAACAAACGTCACGAGGGCAGATTGTCCCTCGAAACGTTCGTTGTTAATATTTTCGTTATTTAATATTTTAATTTGCAGAGTGGCGAAATACCCATATAAGAAAATGAATTATGAATTCACGCCACAAAGAAGTTTCAGAGATTATCTCTATGGGATACTTCGCAAACTACCATAATAGAGACGTATTTAAAAAACTATGGAACGAAATAGCTGTAGAAATGGAATCTACAAGTACAATAATGAGTGAGATAATAATTTTGAATTAAATTGAATTAGTATTGTTTAATCGTTTAACGTACAAGTAAACTATCATTTAGTAATTTAAAACCTTTAATGAAATGAAATTATAATGCATTTTATTACATGTGCAGTACATTTCATGACCACTACTGAAAACTAACGGCTCCTAGATCATTAAAATATTGTTTAAATCTCTTATATCATATGCTTCTTGTCTAGCACGGTTATAGCGTCTTGAACTCCTAGTATGACTATGGTGATCCTCACGTGTTTGTGTCATCAAAATTATCGAAGACGAGGATTACCATTTCTTAATGAGTTTACTAACGCATCTTCGGGATGTCCCTAAAAAAGGAAGCTGGCTGTTCGATTAAATCTGCAACGATGATAATGGATGAAGAATGCATTGCACCAACTCCATGGCCATCATATTCCATTGTTCCAATACTATCGCCGTCCTATTTCATTGTTCCAGCTCTATCGCCAATAGATTCTTCATCAGCAATAAGCAACGAACCATATTCAAATATCGCTAATCTAAATTATGAAGCCCCTCAGGCTGTGTATACTGACCTTAATCAGTAAAGCCCGGATTTTTAGGTCGTTAAAATGCCAAAAAAGGTCACTAAATAGGTTTTAAAATCTCGTAATTCAGGTCTTAAAAACTTTAATTTAGGAATTATAATTTTTGTAGCCTAAATTAGGCTACAACAAAGTAACACTATAAACTTCAATTTAAATGTAAGTTAAATAATACATACTGTTACGTTTTTACGTTCGGGCTATTTAAAAATTATACGACGCTTCTTGTATTAAACATTTATTTACAACTATTAATTATTATTATTTACAAACAGACGAATTAACAAGGCAGAACACAAATTACTTAAACTAACGAACTATAGGCACTATTTCTAACAACGATACATTTATTTATTTATATGCACTGGATCAAACATCAATTATTTATTTGGCTATTTACGACTTAAACACTAACGATTTATATGGTTATTTATATGTTATTTATTTCACTAGGGTTCGTTTATATCACGCGCGCTTCGAGTCTAAAGTGAACTGATGAGAACTCTGGCGGCCGTGTATTTATATTCGGGTAATTTCCTTCGAGATCCATCTAGACTTCCCTCGACCTTTCTGGGAACCGCATGACGCACCCATCGTAGTGGGCTCCAAGGGCGCTGACGTCACGCCTCTGCACCTGGGGTCCAAGGTTGCAAGGTCGTTTCTCGAGGCTCCAGAACAATCTGGGCACTGTGTCATAATTCCGGGGCAATGATCGGCAGCAGGATCGTCACAATACATACTCAGTACAAAATACTACAGTGTTACAATGATTCTTGAATATAAACTAAGCATTTGCATAGCAAACCAAATAATGTTCCAACTTTTCTGGTATGAAACTAATATTTTAACCAAGAGAAAGATCTCTCCACATCACAAGATGTTATTGGAGCAAACTTATATTTGCTCCAGTCGGCATCTACCTACGTCTTCCTCGCTCTTACCAAGAAGCAATTTTTTCAAGTTGAGGATTTCTTGAAAACCACGATTTTTTAAAGTAAACAGTCAAGTTTAGCATAAGCTTGTGTAGCAATTAAACTTGGGGATTTTGCTAATGTTTCCATCAGTTTTTCAATAATATGATTTCTAAAGATTCAGTTAAAAGCAGTCCCACTGTTTCCAACCTTGTTATACTGTCAATCAGAATTTTAAAATGAGCTTTAATATAAGGGAGATCATTTTTAATATTAGGTTTGTTAAAATACAGATGTGATTTTAATAGCCTGCACTGAATCACTGTCGAATTGTGTAACAACATAAAAATGAACAATATCAAATTATTCCCGACAAAGAAAAACTTACTGATTTTAAATCGTCAAAATTATTTGCATAGAATATAGCACTTTCTATTCAAATGCCCTACCTAGTCAGAACGGGCTCTGGAAAAAGAGCTAAGCCATTCAACTGATCTTTGTACACCTGTACCTTAAGAGGAGCTTTTAAAAACACTTTCTTTACATTGGACATCAATCCGTCAGCATCTTTCAAATTATTTCGAACTGTTTCACTTACTAAGTTAAAAGCATATGCAAGACATGTCAAATGAATCATATACAGGGTGTTGTGGAAATGAGTGCAAATATTTTAACCCGTAATAGAACTCGCTAAACTGAACAACTTCTCCATTTATAATTTTTTTCGAAAATGCCCTCAATGCTGAGTTTCTACTCTAAAAATGCATACCCGCCTATGGAATAATATGTTAATTTAATGGCAAAAAACATTTCTTTTATATGCAAATGAACAAAAACTGCACAGGTACATACTGATAAAACCTTTAGTTCACATCTGGTCACCAACGTACTTTATCAATTGAGGTAGGTAAGTTATAGGAAATAACAAGTATTAATAAATGACCGAGTATCTACAATTTCATCAGTAGTAAACGGTGTTCCACAAGGTTCAATCCTGGGGCCTTTACTATTTGTACTTTACATAAATGACTTACCTGTAAATTGTAAAGCTGATAGAATAGTGTTATTTGCGGATGATACGACGCTAATCAATACCTCACAGTGTATGAACGACCTTAAACTATCTCGAGAACAGTCAATTAATGATGCAAAGCTGTGGTTCATAGTCAACAACATGATAATGAACCCAGACAAAACGCAAGAAGTCACTTTGACTATGAATAACCGAATGACATCCAAAAATACTGTTACCTGTATAGATTTTGTCATCGACGAAAGACTGGTTTGGCATAATCACATCGAACACGTTGCCAGTAAACTAACTATTTGCACTTTTCAGATAAGAATACTGCTGAAAGTAGCATCTACAAATACAGTTAAAACGTTCTACTTTTCAAACTTCCAAAGTGCTTTAAATTATGGTGTACTACTGTGGGGCGAAAGTGCGAGCTGTAAAAGAGTGTTCGTAATTCAAAAAAGAGTTATTAGACTTCTAGCTGGTGCACATTACATGGATCATTGTAAACCACTTTTTAAGCAACTCAAAATATTAATGGTGACTTGTCTGTTCATCTATGAATGTTTAAAGTATGTTAAAGAAAATTTAATTAAATTTAGTTCTGCGTCTCATGACTACGGCACACGTCAAGCGGATAAAATAGTGCTACCGTTCAATCGCAGTACCCCAACACAAAAACAACCAGCTTTTTTCACAGCTTTTAAGATGTTCAATGGGTTGTCTGCAAACACTAGGAATTTACCTGTGAAGCGCTTCAAAGCAGTTATAAAGAACTATCTCGTAGAACAAGCTTTTTATGATGTGTCCGAGTTTTTTGAAAATTGTAATCTGTAAATTTACTATAAATGTGATAACTTCTAAATGTTTTATAGACTGTGATTATTTACCTAAACTAGTGATTTTTGTAGATATAATAATTGTACATGTAATTGTTTTGCTTTTGTAATTCTGTGTAAGACTCACTCAAACAAATTTGTATCGAGGACGAACTAAATAAATAAACAAATAAATAAATAAATTGACCGCATGTTTTTTGTGCAAGAACTTTGCAGTTTTAATATACTTGTGTCGTTCACCTTTAACTTAGATTTGATTACCAAGTGGCTCGTCAAATTTAAGTGAGATAAATGATTGAAAAAATAAGCGATTAAATGAAAAACGATAAATAGAAAAGTGGTTCATTTTGGTGAGCTCTATAACTGGTTAAAATATTTGCACTCATTTCCATAACACCCTGTATAATGACCGCGTACGCAAAGTTAAGGTAATTTTAGTTTCAAATTTGTAAACACCATAATATTTTTAAATTTTCGAATTAGCCTAATTTAGGTTGTAGGTTTTGTTTATGATATGTAGGTCGTTAAGAAGAAATTTTGCGTATTTAGGCATTTAGGCAAAAACAAGTATAGCTCAAAAGATGTATTTTCTCATAATTCTTGCCATCTGTAAGTCTCACATCAGTGCCTAAATTAATATGAAAAAGGATATAACCTACAAATCCGGGCCTTATTAATCAGTATATGCGCTTCGATAAATAAATTAAAACACATCATTTGTAAAGACGAAAAAAATTAATAAATAAAAATATTTTGTATTACTTGATTAACTTACCTTAGCGCTACTGCTAGTCTTTCCTCGGGATATATGCATTTTCTACAATTTGACTGCGCTTTTATATGCACTTTAATTTCAGTGAGAATGTACCGAAATGTTTCAGGCATCATTCTACAATATTCAAAAAATTTGGCAGGTTGTTCCAATAGGCGAGGGAACACTGTGTGTGAAATTTGCTGTATTATTCTCCTTAGCATAGAATTTCGGCTTAGACCGCGTAGTATTTGTATATGAACACCCAGAATTTTCTGGCTTAATGTGCCTTGCACCTTGTGAAGTCGAGCAAAAACCCGCGCGATGGCCATGCTCTTTGGTGGCTCGTGTTGTTTGAGTATCTTGAGAACGACGATACTTAGGCATATTTGGCCGTTTTGCTGTTTGTGCATCCATATTCACTAGTGAATATGGCCAAATCTGCCTAAGTATCCTCGTTCTCAAGATACTCAAACTACACGAGCCACCAGAGAGCATGGCCATCGCGCGGGTTTTTGCTCGACTTCACAAGGTGCAAGGCACATTAAGCCAGAAAATGCTGGGTATTCATTTACAAATACTACGCAGTCTAAGCCGAAATTCTATGCTAAGGAGAATAATTCGAGTAACCGCGAAAGCCTCAAACAGTACATTTGCTGTATTGCTCTCGTTCGTGGTAGATTTTCTTTATCCAAGTATTCTTTTCGTCTTCTAATAACAATTTCAATAAAGGGCTCGTTTCTAACATGTAGTATATCTCGAGATCGATGTCCATTTTGGAAGTAAGTACGACAAGCTTAATGCAGTGTGACCATATTGCTCGTTCTAGCGTTATTAGGCTGCTGTATACGGCAGCGTTAAAATACTGCCGAGTACGGAGCTACTCTGACATAAGCTTTGCAAAATTTGCGAACCTTGGTTTTGCAGATGCAAGTACTGCAATCCATTTATTGTATTCCGATAATGCACTTGACACTTTGAAACCACCTAAAGTGCTTTCTTCAATAGAGCAGTTTGGCAGAAATGATTGTATTGTTGCTATATATGATACGTGGTATCCAGGTAAAATAATACTATCAAATTTAGGTCCACTTATTTTATTTTAATATAGGGGTTCTCGAAGATATTACACATGATGGAACTCTCGTGGTGAATTTTATGGAAAGGAAGCAGAAAGGTTTTTACTGGCCCACAGTACCAGATCGACAAAAATTGGTGCCCTCTGGTGTTATGTGTAAATTGGAAATATCTTCTGTGCCCATATCAAATACTTTTTAAATTAGATAATTCGAGCAATATTGACAAAATATTTCTTGAACATATGACATAACTTACTGTTACGTTTTCATAGTTTTTGTTTACCTTCTTTGATTCTTCACTTAATATATAAGGTGTAGTTTGAACAAGCGTCCACGTTCGATCAACAAAGTTAAGCAACGCTCTCTCTGGTCAAAACTTGGATAGGAGTTCCATGGCTGCTTCTCCCGGCGCCTCGTGGTACGGCTGCCAGGAAAAGAAGTTCGTCCCGGTTTGTCATAATAACATCTTGACAGTCGTTAGTGGGGTTGGAAGTCCCCACAAAATATACAGTGACGCCTATTGGCAACTGAATGCAAGCGCTACGCCACCATGCGGTAGAATTTTGAACTGTGTCAATGAGGTCGAAATTTAAACTCGCATTGAGCTAAATGGTTTAAGCTAATTATTTGTTGGCTTATTACAAAGTTACTAATGCGAGAAACGTCTTTATACTAGGGAATATTTATTCTGGCAACTTTCTCCTCTGACTCAGACCTACAACTACCCCGCTAATGACTATGTAAATTCTTTTACTTTTATTTTCGAGCGCAGCTGCAATACGTTGGTACATGCCTACATTTACCTTGCTTGTTCTTATTTTTACTAGGTTTGTTCTTGCTGAAGTTCAGTGTCTTGTTTATATTTATTAATTTATTGTTTATATTTTTAATAACGGGATATCTTTAACGTAAAAATGGATCGTGAACGTGAGGGAGCTAGATTTTCTCCTGTACCAAATAAATCGAAACGGTTTTGTTGCGTGTATGGTTGTAAATCACTATCAAAACGCGATACAACTGTGCGGTTCCATGTTTCCTAAAGAAGGAGAATTTGTAAAAATTAATAATCAGAAAGCAGATAGGCGAAAGGAATGGATTCGTTTACTTAGAATGGGGAAAAAAGTTACAGAAAGTATGCATGTTTATTCTCTGCATTTTAAAAAAGATGATTATATTCTTCCTGATGAGTACAATACTTATTATCGTAACGATATAAATTAAAATTTATAATGCAAAACCAATAACACAAGACGTAAACGCAAAACAAGTGTTAAAGTTTTGACAGTCCTTTTAGTTTTCTAATTACTTTGCAAATGTTGTAGACATATCTGCAAAGAGAAGGTATCTGAAGAAAATTGCTGTTCCAAAACGCAATTAACCAAAATCTTCAATTGCGAATGCCGCGAAAGCAAAACCTTCAGATATGAATAATTTTATATTAAACCACAATTTTGTTTTTTTAACGTATCTTACCTGTTCAGATACATTAATATTGCTACAATGTGCTTACATCTACGACTTGCTCCAGCTTTACAGGAACACATAATATTTTCAATTTTCCATTGTTCATTTTCAAAAATCAAACATCCGTTGATTTCGTGTGGTGGTTCTTTTAACGCCGAAGTTTGTAGGCAAAGAGAAACGACACTTGTTTTAACATTTTCTTGACTTTTGCACCCACAATAAATAACATGTCCAGAATTAATTAATTGTTCCCCTTCAATATAATTTTTAGAAGGAAATGTTGCTTGTGCATAATTTCAAATATTCAGCATAGTTAATTTATCTGCCATTATCACTTTATCACGACACTTTACTTACAACCAACCGTTTGACTGACTTTTGCGCGTGTAACGAACTTATTTATTTGTACTATTGATGACTAATACGTGACTATTAAAGTATCATTAGAACATCTTTAACTACATTCCATAAGACTTAAAATTCCCCAATAGTTATTGTGTGTAACAAATACTTACCTACTAGAAATAGAAACTTTGTAAATAATGCAGCATGACTTAATAGCCATTGATGTACTCACGGCTGGTGAAATTATTTATTTCTATCAAAACAGCTCTATTAAAGTCCCATTTAAACATCTTTAATTAAAATGCATATCATGAAGACTTACAATTTCTCAATATTAGGCCCGTAAAATTATTTAAGAAAATACTAGAAATCTGTAAAATGCAGCATTGGTATATTTATGTACTACTGATTAAATTATTTATTTATGGTAAAACAGCCCTATTAAAATCCCGTTTACACATCTTTAATTAAAGTGCATACCATGAAAGCTTAAAATATCCCAATATTATGCCCCTAAAATTATTTAAACAAATACTAAAAAACATTAAAATTCTTTAAGAATCGTACCTACTTAGAGCGGCTATTTAACTAAGCTCCGCCTTCAGTTCACTTCCCAATAATAGGCCTAACGGCTGTTGGCGGAGTGCGGAATAAAATAAAAATATATGCTTTCATTTGTGATTTTTTAATTTTAATGTGTCCTATTGACTTTGATAGAATGAAGTTTTTGTACTTAATTACTAATATTTTTGGAGTACAACAAATTTTCATTAAGATGGACGGGCCTGTCATTAACATGGAAGGATTTAATTTAAAAAAATCTGGTGTGATACATACACACTAAGGATGTTCCGAATACTCGTATTCGTATTCGTATTCGCGAGTATTCGCTATATTTTCAATATTTGTATTCGTAATCGTATTCGCCAAAATTAACACGAATATTATACGAGTATTTGACATTAAAATTATAGAAATATAGATAAGAATTTTAATAAAAATATAAAACAGGTATTCATACATTAAATAAAACATGTGTTAATATATTAATCATTTTATAACATTAAATAAAAAACAAAACTATTTTCCACACTATTTCTAAAATTTGCAGCGCGTACAAAAACGATGTTGATGTTGATATTATTCACTCAAGGTCATGTATCCGTATTCGTATTCGTATTCGCGAATATTCATAAGAGTATTTGTATTCGGTATTTGTATTCGGTATTCGTATTCGCGAATACGAATTTTTGTATATTCGGAACATCCCTAATACACACACAACTTCATTTTACAGTGATCTTATAATTAGCCAAAAATTTGATTTTTAATTTTTATGCACTTGTCAAAAATTTTCAATTACAGATTCTTCAGAAACCTTATAAAATACAGTGTTAGTTGAAGAGACAAATGTAATAATATACCGGGTGTTCTATTTAAAATAGGAGTTAATTGAACAAACACGTTTTTTGGGTTCAGGGGACTCTAAAACGTGAAGATCTGTTGAAAACTCAATTTCGAATTTGTGGAATTAATTCAATACTTCCTTTATCATAAAAGGAAATAAAAATTGTAGTTTCCATACCAAGGCACTGAAATTTAGCTTTTTATCACGAATGTGGATTTAGTTGCTGAGGCCTGTAGGGCCAAGGCAAATAAACCACATGAGGGATAAAAAGGAACTTCAGTGCCGAGGAGTACATGTTTTTTTTTTAAATCGAGAAATTACAATATTTTAACCAATATTTGTAGGTTGTGTTAACGTCGATTGACGTTTACCTATCGCCCCGCTGCCTACAAAAAGTCGTAAAAGAATGGATTACTTTACTGCTGATTTCTCGTATTTTAATGCCGATTAAAAGAAAAAAACTTTAACGTTGCCCAACTTACTACCAGTTCATTTTGGCTATTAGCAATACTACAAAAATGAAAATTTAAAAAAAAAAATTCTTTTTACTATTGAGTTCACCTGTCATCTGTCAAAAGTGGACCAACGAAAACATCAGATTTTGCATTTCATAGCCAACCAAAATAAATTGTAGTGAGTATTGTACTAGCACTCAAGCGACTATTTTGAACAAAATAAAATATGTATTTGAAATCAGCATTAAAGTATCTCGAAATAGTCATTAAAACACAAGAAATCAGCAATAAGGTATTCCATGGTTTTACGACTTTTTTGTAGGTGGCGAGTCAACAGATAAACGTTAATCGACTTTAACATAACCTACAAATGTTGGTTAACATGTTGTAATTTCACGATTTCAAATAAAACATAATGTACTCCTCGGCACTGAAGTTCCTTTTTATCCCTCATGTCGTTTATTTGCTTTGGCCCTATGTGCTGAGGTCTGAAGCACAGAATAATACAGAATGGCCTGTCGACTTAAAATTCAGCTAGTTTTTTCTTTGCGCATGCGCGAGTTCTGGTGGTGTGCAGTCAGCTGTTTTCCATATTTTACACGTGTACTTGTGGCTGTCAATGACCTCTTATAAGAAGGTTATGTTTGTTGTGCAAGTGGTTTTAAAATATTAATTTAATATGAGTGCACAGAAAAGATCTTTTGGTGGCACATGATGTACTGTGGATTTCCATATAAATTGCATGGACTTTAAATCTAGGTATTATTTATGTTCAGTTTAAAATTTAGGAGCATAATTTTGAATTTACCGCCTCTGCACACCACTAGGATCATGGCGGACAATTTCAAGGTCACACAAATTGAGTATGCTGACATCAAAAGCGCCGACACAGAGAGGCCATTCTGATTTAGGGTATTATTATGTGTCTGAAGCCTGATTGGAGAGAACACGGCCTCCTGGATTAGTGCGAGACTGACGTCTGTTAGTATCGCATTAATCCAGGAGGCCGTGGGAGAGAAGGTAAAATATTGTGACTAGATAAATAACCTCTTAGCTGATCGTTTATTACATTTTCCGTCAATCGTTTGTATATCGACTCATTAATGCATGATTTTGTCTAAAAAATCATGCATTAATAGATCCGTTTTCGCAATGATTTTATATAGGCAACCATACGTACTAAACGTCAAATGTATCTGAAATGTCAAAACTAAAGGTTAAATTATTCCGTGGATTTATTAATATAAATATTTACATTAGAAAACGCTTCGCTCAATATATTTGTGGCAGTTTGTATTTTATACCTATCGAGTTCTCAATGTATTATTCGGCAACAGAGGTGGATTTCCAACCGCCAAGTATTTTAATTGCCGCAAAATTGCTCCGGCATCGGCAACCATACGTACTAAACGTCAAATGTAACTGAAATGCCAAAACTAATAAATATTTTTGATGGATTTTAATAAACGTACGATTGACGGAAAAGTCTTGTAACCAACTCTTATGTTAATCGGTGATTAATAATCTCGCTCATTAACGCGTTCGCTCGCTCCACTCGCTCACGCGTTAAAATCTCTCGATTATTAATCACCTTTATTAACACACTTGTTGGTTAAATAACCATTTCAAGTACTTTAGACAACACAGGAAGTATGCTAATCGGACGTAGGTGATTCAGATCGGTAGGCTGTTTAATTTCTGCGATAGGGATAATATACGCTTGTTTCCAGCAATCTGGGAATTTGTTTTGAAGTAAGCAGCTATTGATTATGTGAGTTAAGAATTGTATAATAAAAGGACAGCAGAATTTTATCATTTTTAGACTAATGTCATCTGGTTCGATGGATTTTGACTGTATTTTATTAAGAATAGATATTATAGTGTCAGCCGAGGTGTCAGCATTTACAGTATGGAATTCAAAATTCAGTGCTAACGTTATCTTTTGTGTTGAATTTATAATAATCAATTAATTCAGCGCTAGTTGTATTAGTTTTTGGTATACTATTAATAAAAAAGTCACTTATCTTGTTAACATCGCTCAAATGTATGGGTATCACTGTGTGATTTGAGACCCCAATATCAAAGCGTTCTAACTTTCTCCAGAGAGACTTGCTAGATTTTAAGTTACGAAATTTATAATGAAGATATGCTTTCTTCTCGTTGCGTATAGCTAGAGTGGTAAGATTACGTAACTGTTTGTAATAATCCCAATGGCGGGCAAGCTTGGTTTTACGATATTTATTTTTAGCTTTATTTCTGAGAGACTGTAATAATCTTATATTATCAGTTATCCATGGTGAATAGGATTTAGAAACTTTTCACACTTGGACTGGGGCATGTAAGTTAAAAATTTCATTCAGGCAGGAGTTTAAAATATTAACTTTTTGATTAATATCGGAGTTGAAATATATTGAGTTCCAAGGCAATAAATGTAAATCTCTATCAAAATCCATTTTATTGATATCATTTAAGTTACGTTTTTTAACAAATAATGTTTTAGGTTCAGGTTTCAGTATGTTAATATCACAGAAGATTACATCATGATCTGATGCATGTAAATTTCGTACTGCGGAGCATGAGATGAGATCTTTATCGGATGTCACTATAAGGTCAATTAACGTGTTACTAGTTGCAGTTAGTCTGGTAGGTTCGTTTACCATTTGAGATAGTCCCATTGAGTCCAGAAATGAATTAAAAAGAGCAACTCCGGGGTTGCCGTTATTTAGGAGATTGATATTGAAGTCACCCAAGCAGATAATTTTGTCAGTTTTTGAAATGAATTCAGAAAAAGTGTCTTCATCGAGAAATATTTTGAGGTCTAGTTTTGGAGGTCGATATACAACTCCCAAAATAAGACTTTCTGAACCATACTCTATCGAAACCCACAACTGCTCCACAGTCCCGCCAATTTGAATTTTATTAAACTTAATATTGTTTGAAATATATAATGCCACACCCCCTCCTCGCGACATTCTATCTTTACGTATTAAGGTGTAACCATCTATTTGAAATAATTTATTATCATACGTAACATTCAGCCAAGTTTCTGACAAGCCAAAGATTTCATACTTGAACTTCATTACATGACTTTTAAGTTCTAAAAAATTAGCTGGTAGGGAGCGTATGTTTAAGTGTGCTACTTTCAACCTATTAAACATATTTAAATGACAACCATGTTGGTTCAAATTGTTTATTGCAATATATTCCAAAATAACCAGACGTTAGCTTCTATTAAACTTAACAAAATCTCTATTGCAAGGCTACAATCCCAGCATGAACGATAAAACCGTGTTCTGCAAATATTTGATAATAATTACGTTTCAGGCAAATATATTTAAATAGAGAGGAAATTTTATGAACCAAATAATAATAAGTATTAAATAATACTAACTTAGCAAGTAACTACTACTGACAAAAAAAATATGTATGCTAAAAAATAAATTATTATTTCTACTGTGGTAAAACACACAGAGGAAAAATATAAATTTTATTGGACTTAACTACGGCACAATTGATTAAGAAAGAGATTTTACGCCATCTAAAGAGTGTACTTTATGCACTTTGCCCTTAAACTTAACAAAAACCATGTCATTGCTGGTGAACACATTTTTAAAACCGAACTTAAAAGAGGCTTCTTTGACAATTGCAAGATGTTTCCGAGTGAGGTTTTCGCGAATTATATATTTTGTCCCAGCAAATTTTCTTTTATTATTAAAAATTTGCGTTTTAACCGATCTTCTGCAAAATTTTACTATAATTGGTTTGTGTTCTCCTACCTTGTGACCCAGTCGGTGACTGCAATCTATATCAGAGTTGGATAATTCGATGCCCAGTTTCTCACAACAAATTTCTTTTATTACATGATCGGTTTGTTCTGCCTCGTTTTCAGGAATCCTAAAGAAACGTAAATTATTCCGCGGTGAATACTGCTCCTGCTCTTCCAGAGCGTTCTTCGCCGCCGATAACTTGGTTTGAAGAACTTAAATTTTTTCTTTGTAAGATTTACACATATTGTTCATATGATTGTTAAGTTTATCGATAGCAACACTGAGAACCTTATCCATAAATGCTTTGTTTGCCAAAATATTTTCGATAATTTTTTGAATTAAGGCCTCGTCCTTGTCCTTATCTGCGGCACTACCTGCGCGTGTTGTGCGTTCAGTTAAATTTCCACCCATGTTGGTTTACGAATTTGAAACTTGCCGTAGCGTAGCTTACATGTCTATTCAGTACGACAGCACATCACTGAATGAATGTCTTTGTATTCATAGAAAGTGTTTGTCACGATTAATTGATTTTCTATGCAAAACTGGATGAGTCTTATTTCCATTGCTGTTCTTTACCATTTCGCCGTGTTGCCCTACAACCTCCTGTGATAACCTGTCGCCTTTACCAACTCGGGTCTAGGACATTTCGCCGTCGCCATTTCGCCGTCGCCGTTTCGTCGTCGCCATTTCGCCGTCTGCCATTTCGCCGTCGCCACTTCGCCGCCGACCACTTCGCCGTCGCCGTTTCGCCGTCGACCATTTCGCCGTCAACTTGAAAGCGGAACAAAGACCGTGCTGCCAAATAATTATACTTTAATTTATTTTTATACTTTAATGTAATGCAACCAGGTCCGTGACTGCGTGATAACCGTGTTTGCGGCTCCGCTCCACTTCGGAAATTTTAAGTGGTTAATAGTTAAGGCTGCCAACTATTGAAAGCCTCAATGCGGGACATGGTTACTCTGAGCGGGTGGGGGGGGGGGGGGGTGGAACACAATATATGCAGATATATAATAATAGTTATGTATGGTACTAGTGAATCAAGAGGCATTTTATCCATAAGGGGAAAACTTTAGCTCACGAGGCAAAGTCAAGTGAGATAATTTCCTCGAATTGATAAAATCTCTTTATTCACGTGTGGCATATCATTTTTTTTTCCAATACCTAAATTTAGTTATATCAAAATTGTATTAATAATTTCAAATAAATATCATGTTGCTTGTTTTTGTACTAGTTACCAAGATAGCACGTATTTATTTTGCTAGTTGCTATGGACTATGGACTATTTTATTCACTAGTCACTAGTGAATAAAGTATCATTTTATCACTCATCGTTAAAATGTTACTTTATTATAGAGATTTTCGTAGATAAAATACAGCTTTATAACTTTGGAAAAAAATACTGTCCTTTACTATTACTTTGTACCACGAATTGTAAGTTACACTTTTCAGATCGAGAATGGAGTTTGGGAAATCGAGACTCGTAGCGCCGAGGTGTCGTAAGCATTCGAGACTAAGAAATGCGGGACTAGCGGGACGCATTTGAAGTTTTGCGGGACGTTTTCAATGCAGTATTTGAATGTGGGACTAGCACTGCTATTGCGGGGCCGTCCCGCACAATGCGGGACGGTTGGCAGCTTTATTAATAGTGCAAATTAAATTGTGATTTGTGTTTAGGGGAGCTCAAGTAGAATCATTCTGCGTCTGCAGTTATAAAAACAGTGCTAAAACTAACTATTACGTAGACAAATCCATAATAAACAAAGTGAAAGTTGTGATAACATCGTCTGACCTTCATTTGTCGCAAGCGCGCGGACGTAAATATCGGGCGCCGGACCGCGACGAGGTTGGAACGACAGGAAAGCGCGCGAAATCTGCGAACTTAAATTTTGGCCCCGGGCACGGAACAGCGGGCAAGGTGAAAGATAACGCTATCGGCGGGCGCACGACGAGTTAACGCGTTTAAAAACTCAAAACACGTTTCATATTAATACCTAAAATTCAAAATAAGCTAAACCGGAGTTGAAACATAAACTAAATAATTACGGAAAAATCGAAACAAGCTAAACCGGAATTAAAACAAACTAAATAATTAATAATGGAGGACCAAGAACAGTCCACAAGCAATATGCTTAATGTAATAATCACCAAACTAAATAACATCGAAACCAAAATGGATACTATTAAACAGGATCTATCAACTGAAGTAAAACAAATAAAAGAGGAAAATTTAAAACTTAAAGAAGAGATGAGAAACCAAGAACTTAAAATAGCCGCATTAGAATTAGAGGCACGCAAGAAAAATATCATCATTTACGGCGCGGAAGAAAAGCCAGAAGAAAACACAGATTCACTCATAAACGATTTTATAAACATTACCACAGGCATGGGATTAAACACTACTATGAAAGAAATTGACTTCATATATAGGATCGGAAATCAGCACGCAGGAAAAACTAGGCCAATAAAAATAGGCTTAACTACTAAACTCGTAAAAACTGATATTATGAAAAACTTAAAAAATCTCCAAGGTACAAAACTTGGAATAAGTGAAGACTTTGATAAAGAAACGCTAGATATAAGGAAACAATTAAAACCATACTTGTTAGAAGCTAGAAACAAAGGCTACAAAGCCTTTCTTCGAAACAACAAGCTAATAATAGGTAATAATGGCTACTCTCTAGAACAACTTCAAAAAGAAAATAAAATTACTGCGAAAAGGAATACTGGTGAAAAACGGACAAAACACGACTCACCACCAACAACTGATGCTAACATAGAGCAGGAAGCAAAGAAAATTAGAGAAGAAAGACTAGATCAAATAGGAAGGAAGGAAGCAGGTGGAAGAAAAAAGGAACTGGTGCAAACGCTACTGAAGCCCATCTTCAACGAAGTACCCAAAACACCACCACCAAAAAACGGAAACTAAATCGCACAATTCAATCAATTATTAATGTTGACAACCATGCTAAGACCACGGACAATGAAACAATTATTAAAACTCAAACAAATTTTAGAATAACACCTCCTAGAAGTTTGATCAACAAGGAGGTAAGAGATCGAAGCCCCCCATCTTCTAACAATAAAAGAAGAGAGAGTAAAGAACAAACAATAACAATAAAACTGAACGTATGTACATTTAATGTAAAAACACTTAAAGGAGAAGCTAAACTAGAGGAACTCGAACAAGCATTAACAAAAATCAACTATGACGTATTAGGTATTGCTGAAACAAGAAGAGAAGGAGAAATACTAGTGCAAAGAAAAACCGGCAATTTATTGTTCACCAAAGGAGAAAGAAAAGGCCAAGGCGGAGTCGGGTTTTACATCAATAAAAAACTAAAAAACAAGGTAGAAGAATTACAAGGGTATACAGAAAGAGTAGCTGCACTAACTTTAAATTTAAGTAAAAACCATAAACTAGTAATCATACAAGTGTATGCCCCAACAGAGTCTGCACCAGACGAAGAACTGGACAAGTTTTACAGTGATTTGGAAATAGCATTAGAAGAAGCAAGAAGTAAAACAAGAAATGTAATAATTATGGGAGACCTTAACAGCAAAGTAGGACATCGAGAAAGAGATGAAAAAATCATGGGCCCATTTGGTTACGGGAAAAGGAATGATAGGGGAAGAGAATTAATAAGCTTCGCAATAAAACATAAGTTGTATATAACAAACTCCTTCTTTAAAGCTAGATCAGGCAGGAAATGGACATGGAAATCTCCTAATGGCATATATAGAAACGAAATTGACTTTATCTTAACTACAAATAAAGAAATGGTCACAAAATCAGGCATAATAAACCGGTTTGAAATGAGTAGCGACCACAGAATGTTACGAACAACACTGATATTTAACAAAGAAAAGAGAGATAAAGAAAGATTTCAAAGAATCAACGCTGGATCAGAAGAAGACAGATATATAGATGAAGAAGAATTTAGAAACAAAATTAAAGAAAAAATATTACAATGCAAGAACACATTGGAAAAAATAGCTAAGGTGCAAGAACTATACAACTGGATTGAAAACACCATAAATGAAACAAAAAAAACAAGCTACCAAAAAGGGAAAGACCCAAGACAAAAAACTATCACAAAAAACCAAGAACTTAATCAACAAAAGGGAAATATTAAAAAAAGGGACAGATAGTAAAGCGAAAATAGAATATGCTGAACTAGATAAACTTGTTAAAAGGGAGATCAGAAAAGACTTAAGAAGCTATGAAAAGAGCAAAATTGAAACTATAATTGAAGAAACTGGCTCAACTAGAAAACTAAAGAAAGAACTGGAGAATGGAAAACACTGGATAAGTCAACTAAAAGACAAAACTGGGGAAACACAAAAATCAAGAACGAAAATAATACAGATAGCAACAGAATATTATAAAGACCTATTTAAGAGCGACAATAAAGCAAACAAAGCTGAAAAACAAGAAACCTTGGAAGAGACAAAAGAGGAATGGCAACCAATAGAAACGGATGAAATACAGAAAGTAATAACTAAATTAGGTAGAGAAAAAACACCAGGGCCGGACGGAATAACCAACAAGGACATAAAAGCCTTACCTATAGACGGCGTTGAGATCCTAAAAGTACTATATAACAAAATACTGTCTGAAGAGAAACTACCAGAGCAGTGGAAGAGTGCTACTATAATTTTAATACATAAAAAAGGAAGCCGGGACGAAATAAAAAACTACAGACCTATAAGTTTAATCTCTACAACCTATAAATTATTTGCAACAATCATAAAGGAAAGAATCATCAAAACACTCATATAAACCAACCTCCAGAACAAGCCGGTTTCAGAAGTGGTTACTCCACTACTGACCACTTACAGACAGTAAATCAAACAATCGAGAAGTGTAGCGAATACAATAAACCTATACACTTAGCCTTCGTTGACTACTCTAAAGCATTTGATAGCCTGGAGCATCTTCCAATGTTAGAAGCACTCAAAAAACAAAATATTCCTCGAAAATACATCAAAATTATAGAAGAAATATATAATCAAGGAAAGGCAAATATACGATTAGAAAGAGAGGGAGAATACTTCCATCTAGAAAGAGGTGTACGCCAGGGCGATCCTCTGTCACCAAATCTCTTCACCTGCACGCTAGAGCAAATATTTAGAAACTTAAACTGGAAAAAGCAAGGTGTAACATTTAATGGGAAAAAACTGTCAAACCTGAGATTTGCAGACGACATAGTATTGTTAGCTGAGAGCAGAACCTCACTAAAGCAAATGCTAGAAGAGTTAAGTATCGAAAGTGCTAAAGTTGGTCTAAAAATCAACTTTGACAAAACTAGCATTATATCGAACAGGAAATCAGAAGACATCATCTTGGACGGACAAAAAGTTAAATACGTAAAAGACATCATCTACCTTGGACAATTAATTTCATTTGACAACAAAACTGAAAGGGAAGTGCAACGAAGGATCGATCTTGCTTGGAAGAACTACTGGTCTTTAAAAAACATATTTAAAAACAAAATTTCAATTTCATTAAAACGAAAAGTGTTTAACATGTGCATTATCCCAACTCTCACATATGGTTCTCAAACTTGGAGTTTGACTAAAAAATTACACAATAAACTAAAAACAACACAGTCGAAAATGGAACGATCAATGTTAAATCTTAAACTAAGTGACAAAGTGAGCTTAAGAGACATTCGGAACAAAACACGGACCGAAAACGTATTAGTGAAATGTAAAAAGTTAAAATGGAACTGGGCAGGACACTTAGGTAGGATGTCAGAAGAGAGATGGGCCAAGTGGTTAACACAATGGATACCAAGGGGAGGAAACAGGAAGAGAGGTCGTCCAAAAGTTAGATGGGATGAAGAAATAGAACAAATGGGAGGAAAGCTTTGGTGGAAGAAGACAACAGACAAAAGGAAATGGAAAGAAGAGGGGGAGGCCTTTGCCCAACAGTGGGACCTAATAGGCTCATAATAATAATAATAATAATGCAACCTTCACTTTATTTATTTGGACATTAATTTGTTTGCTTATAAACTATCATCTTTGTTAACTTAATAATATACTAATTGTACTCCGTTGCCGGAAGAAAATGCATAATAAGTTTAATAATTTCTATTGTACTTAAACAGCAAGTATACAGTAATATTTAAATTGTAAAGTCACATATATACAGGGTGGTTCAAATTTATTTCGGGAAACTTTAGGAATACACAGAACACTTCAAAATATAGCGGAAAACATTAATCAACTTATATCGAAAACGTATAATAAGCGAGATGTAAGACGTTGAAGTTGAGTTAAAAAATCTGGTGTGATACACTCACACAACTTCCTTTTACAGTGATCTTATAATTAGCAAAAAATTTGATTTTTTATTTTTAAGCATTTGTCAAAAATTTTCAAAAATCACAAATACTACAAAAACTGTACAAAATAGAGCGTTAGTTGAAGAGATAAATTTTCTCTAAAAGTTTAAGCTGAATTCAAAAATGTAATAATATACCGGATGTGGGTGTTCTATTTCAAATAGGAGTTAATGAAAAAAATAAAAAAAAAATAAAAGAAACCCATTTCAGAAGTATTCAACTTTTATTTATTTAGCGTATGGCTACACACACAGATAATTATAACATATATAAATTTCAGTCATAATAAAATATATAAAATTTCATGTATAACTAGATAACATAATAGTTATGCAGTTTTACAGAAAACATAGGATACTAAAGGTAATTATCGTTTAAAGTTGAATGTCCAGGTTGTTTATCCAGTCAATAGCGTCTGGTGTAGCATTGAGAATATCCTCTCTAGTGCCAGTGAAGGCTCTTCGTCTGCATTCGAATGCGATGTGCTGAACCGTTTGTCTCTCTACACCGCAGTCGCACTCTGGTGTTGGAATTAAGCCCCACTTGTGATAGGAGTCTGCACACCTTCCATGGTTTGTTCGGATTCTGTTAAGCGCAGCCCAGGTTTGGCGTGGCAGGTTGAATCCGTGGGGTGGCTGTCTTGTATCCAGGAGGGGTTGCCATTCGTGTGGAGCAAGCGAGTTCCACTCGTTTTCCCATGATATCTCCCAGTTATAGGCAGTTTCTAGGAGAATATTCGCGGTTTTTACAGCTGGTAGTCTAGATTTGAGACGGTGGAACTGAGTGCTGTTGATATCATCGTGTATTGGCAGATCAGGATTACCGTTAATTCTTTTGTATTCGTGTAGGAGCAATTTGTTTCGACGGATTCTAGGCGGTGCTATGTGGCTTAAGGTTGGTAGCCAATAAGTGGGAGTGCACCTTAGCGTTCCTGATATCGTACGCATTGTTTGATTTAGGACTGTATCAACTTTTCTGGTGTGTGGGCTGTTTAACCAAACTGCGGAGCAGTATTCAGCAACGGAATATACCAATCCAAGCGCCGTGATCCGTAGGGTTGTTGCGGAAGCTCCCCAAGATGTACCAGCAAGTTTATGTAGAATATTGTTCCGTGTTTTTAGTTTGGCAGCAGAATTACTTAAATGCTTGTTATATGACAAGGTCCTGTCCAGAGTAACTCCCAGGTACTTTGGGTTTGGGTTGAATGGAAGTGTGTCTTCGTTTAGAGTCACCTTCAAAGTATGTTTTGTGAGCTTATTGTTTAGATGGAAGCAGCTTGTTTCTGTTTTAGTAGTGCTTAGTGTTAGTCTCCATTGTCGAAAGTATTGATATACTGTTTTCATGTCTTGAGTTAAGGTATCCTCTATGGCAGCCATGCTAGTGTGTTGTACACTTATAGCCAGGTCGTCAGCATATGCAAATTGTCTAGAGATGGTAGGTGGTATGTCTGCAATATACAGATTGAAGAGGAGCGGGGCCAGAACCGATCCCTGCGGAAGACCATTATTTAGCATTCTGGTGTCGCTTTTCTTATTGCCTAGTACCACGTGGAAAGTACTGTTTGTCAGGAGGTTATTAATAAGCGACGTCATTTGTGTGCACTTTATAGTCCTAAGTAGTTTGTATATAACTCCAGCCCTCCAGACTGTGTCATATGCGGCTGTTAAGTCTATAAAGACCGCTCCAGTTTTAAGTTTTTTCTCAAATCCAGCCTCGATGTGAGTGGTTAGGGCTAGCACTTGGTCGGTGCAGCTTCGGCTGGGTCTAAAACCAGCTTGTGCTATTGGGACTTGCTCCAAGACACAGTCACTGATTCTGTTGTGGATTAGCCGTTCAAAGAGTTTGTACGAAGCACTTAACAAAGCTATGGGTCTATAGTTTTCGGGGCGATCGGGTGATTTTCCAGGTTTTAGAACTGCAATAATCTTAGATCTTTTGAACTCTCGAGGGAGTTGGTTTCTTTGTAAGATATCAGAGTAGAACTCAGCTAGCCATTTTTTGGTTCGTTCTCCTGCATACTTAAGAAATTCTGCATGTATCTCGTCAGTTCCGGGAGCTTTTCCAGTTTTTACTAATGACAGAGCCTCGGTGACTTCATCTACGGAAAACGGTCTTGATACATTATTGTCTTTAGTGTACTGTCTTTTGAGTTCTGCTAGTTCTTTTCGAATCTTTTTAGAGTAAGTTTTGTCTACGGTTGATCGGGACGTGTTCACTATCTGATTTACGATCTGGTTAGGCGTTATCTCTGTCTTGTTTGCGGGGGCATGTGCGCTGCCTTCCAGCTTTTTAAGTAAGTTCCATGCCTTTCGACTAGAGCGTTTAAAGTCCATATTCTGGACGGTGTCGACCCATTTGGCTCTTCTGTTTTCGTTGAGGCTTTGCAGTAATTCATCTGCTACTTCACTCCTGCCGTTTTCTAGAAAGCTCTTGTACAATTGATCGCTGGTTTCATTCCAGCCCGGGATGTACTCTTTCCTCAGTCCTCTTGGTATGTGTCTTTTAGCTGTTTCAATTACTAGTTTTTGAAATCTGTGATAATTATCAGCACGGGGTGGTATCCATCTTATGTTGACATCCAAATCAGATTTAAATTCTTCCCATTTTGCTTTGCTAAGGTTCCAACGGGGCAGTGGTGTGGAATTAACAAGTGGGATTTGTATTCCGATTTCAAGAAGGAAAGTATTCAACTGGAAAATCACCTACCTCACATCAATACACAATAAAAATGTAGTTTGAAAAAAGAGCTGATCACTAAAATCATCATAACGGCCATACTACCATAATAGAGTACATTAATTGAAATTTATGTCCTACCAGTACATTAATTAAAATTAATGACTCTATTTTAAGGTATCTTAGATACAAAATAACGCTCCAGGGCAATTATTTTCTTCATAAGAACACTAGGGTTATTATGAAAAATTAACAGTATTTGTTTCCATGGATACAACCTTTATTTAAAAAATTATGCACCACTGTCACAATGAAAATTAATGACAGCTCATCTAATGTCACAAATCTAACTTAGATCAGCTAACTAGATCAATCTTAAATACCATAGCATAGTAATTATATGAATTGAATATGAATATAAATTAGGTAAGAAAATTGGTAGGACATAAAACCTTGAAGGCACCACAGGCATAATGAGCTAAGAGCCCGCGATTGTTGTACACACCTCGGGCCAAAGGCCCTCGGTTAGTACACTAACAATCTTGGGCTCTTATTTTACTCATAATGCCCCTTGGTACCTTAATAACTATTATGTCCTACCAGTACATTAACCCTTAGAGTACTGCTGGGGTCGTTTTCTGACCCCAAAAATAGTTTTTATCAAAAATCTTTTGAAATATATTTTTTACAGCATTTGTCTTCTCGCTAGTCTATTCATTTCATTTAACGAATATTTTAAGATATGCAGCATCCCGGGATTTTTTTAATTTTCATAGTAATAGTAAAAAAGTTGTTTGGGGTCCTGCAGCCACCCCACGTGGTATTTTATGTCGGTCAAAAATACGTATTTAATGCGCCATTTTGGTTTGTAATTCAGATACCTGTTTTACCGCTGTCACTTTTATGCTCTGTTAATGTTGTGTCAGTGTTATATCAGTGCGGAAATTGAACAATTAGCTTACTGTGAGTACTTATACGCCTACATAGAATATGCTAACAAAACTATTTATAATATCTACTAATTTAGATCTTGCATAATGTCATATGAAAGACGCCGCTCGCTCACACAGCAAGAGCTCGAGGATGAGATTTTGAGATTATATGATGACGATTTTGTTGAATCGGATAATGAAGAAGTTGTGTCAGAAGACTAGGACAACGTTGAATATTTAGAAGAGGAGGATCATGATTATAGTCCTGAGCAAGAAAACGAACATGTTGCTACGTCAGATAATGAAGCTGAAGAAGGTGAGTCGACTTTCAATCAATGTAAAGCTAAATCTGGAAAGTTGTAGACCAGCAAATTCAACTATACGTGGCCGCCGTCGTTGTCATAACATCTTAGTTGAAAAAAACAGGACTAACACAGTATTCGTCTACTGGAACTGACGTTTTGGATAGTTTCAAGCCATTTCTCACTAATGATATGAGAGAAATAATTTGCAGACATACTAATGAACAAGCTGAAAGAGTTTATGGATCTTATAATGAAAAAACTACAAATAAACCAAAAAATTGGAAGATACTGACGGAAGTTGACTTAGATGTCTTTATTGGAGTTCTACTTTCAAAAGGAGCTTTGCGTTGCAGAAAAGAACATACGACGGAAATGTTAGGAAGACAACTCGCAAAAGAAAACATGAAATTGCGTGTACCTTCTTTGCGAAATAATCAACACATGCTAAGGGCTATTGAGGCATGCGGGGTGAATATTCATCCAACTGAGGGAGTGCAAGATGTACTGGAACCTCAAACTCGGAAGCACGGAAAAGGTCGACTTTGTCCTAGGTCTACCGATAGAAAGATTGATGTCAAATGTTCATCTGTAAAAACCACAGACGTGGTGAAATCAGTAAGAACGTTTACTGCTGCGATCATGAAAACCCATGAATGTTGAATGGCTTAAAAGTGATTTTTTCAATCTAGCATTTAGTTTAATTCGAATTGTTCATTGTTTTGTTCTTTTGCTACTATTATTATGTTCTGTGTGCCAGGTATAATAAAAATATTAAAAAGACTTATTTTCTTGTTACTAAGGTATCCTTTGCTTCAAACGAAGCTGGCGCAACATCGTGCTTGCAGCATAATCACGCCGGCTTCGGTTTTAACTTTAATGAAGATATTTCATCAAAAATATATTTATACAGCTATGTTTTAAGATTTCCACCCATTTTTGCAACTATTTATCTTAAAAAAAGTGTGGGTCGCTCAAGGACCCCACGCCGTTCTTTACGCAGCATAAAATAGCGTAGTACCCTAAGGGTTAATTGAAATTAATGACACTATTTTAAGGTATCTTAGATACAAAAATAAAGCTCCAGGGCAATTATTTTCTTCATAAGAACACTAGGGTTATTATGAAAAATTAACAGTATTTGTTTCCATGGATACAACTTTATTATGCACCACTGTCACAATGAAAATTAATGACAGCTCAGCTAATGTCACAAATCTAACTTAGATCAGCTAACTAGATCAATCTTAAATATTATATCATAGTAATTATATGAATTGAATATGAATATGAATTAGGTAAGAAAATTGGTAGGACATAAAACCTTGAAGGCACCACGGGCATTATGAGCTAAGAGCCCGCGATTGTTGTACACACCTCGGGCCAAAGGCCCTCGGTTAGTACACTAACAATCTTGGGCTCTTATTTTACTCATAATGCCCTTGGTACCTTAATAACTATAATGACTCTATTTTAAGGTGTCTTAGATACAGAATAACGCTCCAGGGCAATTATTTTCTTCATAAGAACACTAGGGTTCTTATGAAAAATTGACAGTATTTGTTTCCATGGATACAACTTTATTATGCACCACTGTCACAATGAAAATTAATGACAGCTCAGCTAATGTCACAAATCTAACTTAGATCAGCTAACTAGATCAATCTTAAATATTATATCATAGTAATTATATGAATTGAATATGAATATGAATTAGGTAAGAAAATTGGTAGGACATAAAACCTTGAAGGCACCACGGGCATTATGAGCTAAGAGCCCGCGATTGTTGTACACACCTCGGGCCAAAGGCCCTCGGTTAGTACACTAACAATCTTGGGCTCTTATTTTACTCATAATGCCCTTGGTACCTTAATAACTATAATGACTCTATTTTAAGGTGTCTTAGATACAGAATAACGCTCCAGGGCAATTATTTTCTTCATAAGAACACTAGGGTTCTTATGAAAAATTGACAGTATTTGTTTCCATGGATACAACTTGGTTATGCACCACTGTCACAATGAAAATTAATGACAGCTCAGCTAATGTCACTTATATGAATTGAATATGAATATGAATTAGGTAAGAAAATTGGTAGGACATAAAACCTTGAAGGCACCACAGGCATTATGAGCTAAGAGCCCGCGATTGTTGTACACACCTCGGGCCAAAGGCCCTCGGTTAGTACATTAACAATCTTGGGCTCTTATTTTACTCATAATGCCCCTTGGTACCTTAATAACTATAATGACTCTATTTTAAGGTATCTTAGATACAGAATAACGCTCCAGGGCAATTATTTTCTTCATAAGAACACTAGGGTTCTTATGAAAAATTGACAGTATTTGTTTCCATGGATACAACTTGGTTATGCACCACTGTCACAATGAAAATTAATGACAGCTCAGCTAATGTCACTTATATGAATTGAATATGAATATGAATTAGGTAAGAAAATTGGTAGGACATAAAACCTTGAAGGCACCACGGGCATTATGAGCTAAGAGCCCGCGATTGTTGTACACACCTCGGGCCAAAGGCCCTCGGTTAGTACACTAACAATCTTGGGCTCTTATTTTACTCATAATGCACTTGGTACCTTATAGTTATTAAGGTACCAAGGGGCATTATGAGTAAAATAAGAGCCCAAGATTGTTAGTGTACTAATCGAGGGCCTTTGGCCCGAGGTGTGTACAACAATCGCGGGCTCTTAGCTCATAATGCCCGTGGGGCCTTCAAGGTTTTATGTCCTACCAATTGTCTTACCTGATTCATATTCATATTCAATTCATATAATTACTATGATATAGTATTTAAGATTGATCTAGTTAGCTGATCTAAGTTATATTTGTGACATTAGCTGTGCTGTCATTAATTTTCATTGTGATAGTGGTGCATAATAAAGTTGTATCCATGGAAACAAATACTGTTAATTTTTCGTAATAACCCTAGTGTTCTTATGAAGAAAATAATTGCCCTGGAGCGTTATTTTGTATCTAAGATACCTTAAAATAGAGTCATTAATTTCAATTAATGTACTGGTAGGACATAAATAACTATAATGTACTGGTAGGACATAAAAGGAATTTTCTAAACCAAATCATTATAATGACCACCATGTGCATGATAAAAGGATTAGCAAAAAGTAACAAGTATGCTCATTACCATCAACAACTAATCAGACGGTTTAATGCATATAAGAAGTGTAACTTTAATAACCTTTAACCTCTTCCTAATGGGAAATAAATGTGAATAATATTTTAAAGCTATTAAAGATTTCGAACATGTATCATTTAAAACATGTAAAACTTTGATTCCATGTTTTGCTTAGATATAGATAAGTGTTTTTTTAAGTCGGAAATGTAAAATAATCTACGGCGAAACGTCCCATTCCGTACCAACTCTGCTGTTGAAATCCCCAATTACCATAATTCTTCCTTTTGCGTTTTCTACTTCCAGGGTCAGCAGGTTCCAGAATTCGTCTTTAACTTCCGCCTTGTCATTTTCATCCGGGCCGTAAACTATAATTACTGTGATCCTTTTCGTGCTTTCGTTTAATTCTATTGCCATAATTCTTTCACTTATAAATTGTTTATTATGTAGTTTACTTTTCCAACTTTTACTTATAATGCATCAAACTCCTTTCTGTGCTCGTTTTTCTTGTGGCACACTTCTATATATCAATATCATTATGTGTCCGTTTTCTAATTCTATTTCCCCTTGTCCTTTCTTCTTCGTTTCTACTATCGCTAAAAAATCCAATCCTTCCTTCTCAAATTCTTCTTCTAGCTCTTTCTCTTTCCCTGTTAAACTTCTAAACTTTTAACCCGGACGTTCATATCTAATTTTTAATTTAAGAATTTATCGGTATCTTCCTTTATTTTCAGTGCATTATTGTCGTTCATCGCTAATCCTTGTATAACGATGTTATTCTGGTGCTTTTCCTTTTCGAGTTGCTCTACCCTTGTATTTATATCTTGTATCTCTTTTTTAATCATGCTATTTTCTCTTTTTATATTGTTATTCTCCTTCATCAGCTTCTCAGCCTCTCTTTAACATAACCTGCAAATGTTGGTTAACATGTAATTTCAAGATTTCAAATAAAACATAATGTACTCCTCGGCACTTAAGTTCCTTTTTATCCCTTATGTGGTTTATTTGCCTTGGCCCTACGGGCCACGGCAACTAAATCCACATTCGTGATAAAAAGCTAAACTTCAGTGCCTTGGTAGACAAACTACTGTTATTGAACATGTTTATACAAATTGCATTTTAACATGTGTAACTAAGTGTCGAGTCTTTTTAATTTGGAAAATGGGTTTGGTTCACTGAATACTATTTGTAGTTAAAGTTAGGTAGACGATTTTTGCGGTGGTATCACACATGTCCATTGCTCCGCAACTCGTTGTATTTGTACCACACGCAATGGACCTTCGTGATACCTACTACCCCAAAAATAATCAACAAAACTTTGAGTACTTATAGTATTATTAAGTGATAATTTTGTCTTCAGTAAAATGTCACCTAATCCGAGGATAACCCATAAGTGCTATTAAAGCACTCTGCTTCGTGTCGTGCTCTTAAAACTCGTCGCACGTGCTTTAAAGGCGTACTTATACAATAGTATCATAATATACTATTTAAAGCTTCTAGAATTCTCCCAGTATTTCAATGTGCCAGATGTATGGAGCAATTTTATGCGTACAATCTTAAAAATTATATATTCGAAATATATTGGCAGACAAATGTACTTGAAAAGAAAACAAATTTTAATGCGTACCTATATTAAACACAACTTTTCAATTTACAAATTACAATGTATAATAAAATTAACATATGCATAATTTTATATCTAAGCTGTAATGTACCTGTTTATAAATACGGTTGATTAATATGGTATGGTATCCTTAGAACTATCTTGCGGAACACAAACATTGTAGTTAGCACAAGAGCAATCAGACATTCAATAGCTTAAAAAACACCATCACAATATGGCAAATGTAACCTAAGTTATGCTAAATTAATATTAATTTAAATATATACCTCGTAAAAGGTAAGGATTGTTACGATCGATCACGCTTCAACTGTCTTACATACTAATAAAACAATTTCCTCGACAAAACAACACATTCATAACTTAAATTAGAATAGCGTAAACTTACAATAATTAATTATGACAGCAAAATAACAGAAATAACTTAACAACTGATACGAACCCGCTACAATTACATGTCTATAGCATATCCTCAATAGTAGTTCGTAGCATTAATAAAGCAGTTTGTCATTTTACCCCAGCATGTATAGATTCAATTGCTGCAATTCAATTTATTCTCATATAAAATCCAGCACTGCTGCATATATTTTTATTTTATTTGGTTTATCTGCATAAAAAAATAACAAATGTACTGTGGACAATTCTATTACTACAGAATTACTACTAAATCTTAATATCTTACGCTACTGTAGCCTACATTCTTCCATAATTCAAGACTGTAACGATGCTGATGAACCAACAACTGCGAAATATGTTTTGACATGATCTATTTGGTAGATACTTACATATTTGGATGATATTAAAGAAAACTATGTCAACATTGCTTTACAACAGATATGCAGTAGTCCGTAGTTAAAAATATGAACACCTTTTGCTAGAAGCAACAACACATACCATACACCATTGTTGGTCTTTCAGTCTACTATTATATGCGTTAAAGTGACCACCATATCTGTTCAGTCAATTATACGAAACTGTTTTAACTAATATCGTTACAATATTGTAATGATTTCTAACTGCAAATGTAATTGTGTTACTAATACTGGACAACCACTTACACAGCGCTCGACAGCAAATTTAACAGTGTAACTATCTGCATACGACACAAAACAAAATTTGTTAGATTCGATTAAAACAACTATTAAATAATAGTTTAGCCACTGTAATATAAAGGAAATCTCAATAGATGCCAATTAGTATTAACCTTTTTTCTGTAGTGGCAAAACAAGATAAAAAATTTAAATTCCTTCTAATAACTTTGATCAGTTGTGGAATAACAAAGTTAACTATTATTATATTGGCAGCGTCGAAATACTATCAACACTTTTCTTAAGGTTGAAGTCCTACCAAATTATTCAAAGCAAAATATTAATGGGTATAATAATTTAAAATAGTACGTACTAATTGAGTAGAGAGGTTGATATTGTATTGCTAGATTAACAGGTAAATGTATTTGCGTCTCTCTTACCAAGCGATGTACAGGATACAACTTGTTACTTTTCGAGGTTCGGATTTATCAAAGACACTACAAAATTAACCCAACAAGCATACAAAGTGTGGACTGAAGAACTAAATCAATACAGTAAATTTGAAGAACACAGTAATATTTTCAATTTATTGCTCAATTTACCAACAACCATTTCATCTCAAGGTTCACAGATATAAAATATATACAATTTGATTTTTTCAGTTATTTGACACTTAACAATAAAGTAAATGCTAACATGGCGCTTTCAGCTATTAAAAACTTTACTTTTATTTTATGACCGCAATTACGTCGCACTAAATTTGTTACATGTTAAACCTGATGTCACAATTACTTTGGAAATTAAAAATCACCAATAGTTGGTAATAACTCTGAGAAATGTAACTAAATTATGATAAATACATTCTTAACTTACCTTAGTTAAAACACTTAAATTATTGTAACCCCAAAATGATGACACTGATCATTACTCATACATATATCGAAAATACAAAATTGTATGTACAGAACTAAATGTAATTAATTCCATTAATAGACAGTTACAGGTATATTATATACAGTCGTCATCGAGAACAATATAGTAAGGCAGATGGTAAGTTCTGTACGACGATACAACTATGGGTATATATAATTATAATAAAGTATATTATTGTATACGAAATACCTAATGACACTTGAATATGCGACGCCAGTAGCATATCTACTTGCTTGCAGTAAGGTGGTGGTATTGGTGCCAACGATTTATGATAAATCTGCAAAAAAGAAAAAGCATTAGAAAAATCTGTGGAAAAAGTTAGCAGAGATGCTAAAAATTAAATAGTCTTCTCCACTTATTGTAAAATTATGGGTGGCGACATGTTTCGAAACCAAACTGGTTTCATCCTCAGGCCACAATGATCATCTACAGAGGCATATGCTTAAAAATGATGTACATACTAAAGAAAATCACTTACTAATTAATATAGGTAGCAGTTGAAGCACATGTTAAAAGTGAGGTTAAAATTTTAAACGCTGAAGACGAAATAGAAAATGTATTAAAAAATGCACCACATGGAGAAGTAACTAATTAACCAGCAAACTACGTTATAAACATCTTTGTACTGGTCAATACATAAAAATTAAAAATTTTAAAAGTTAAGGAGCAATTGATCATGGAGTTAAATGCAAAGGTAACTAACCTAAAAATCGAATAATCCCTAGATTTAATACCAATGAAATAACCAGAGGTCAAAAAATTGAAAGACAAAAAAGAAGACCAAGTAAGTGATGGTATCAGCAAGAAAAGGACAAAATTATCAAAATCTCTGACTTCATTGAGTCTGTCGCAGCGATGCAAGGAGCTTGTGCAGTTTCGCATTCTATAATCCGATGGGGGAGTTAGTATGCCTCTCGCTGTTGGCAGATTTTGGGTTTGGAAGCGAAGTTTTGGACACGTAAGTCTGTGCCTTTGGGTGGAATATATTGCTTCAATTCCGTGGCCCTCATCAAGTTTTGGAGCATCTGGGGTGAGTTCCCGTTGATTTCTGTTAAATGCCTCTTGCTGCTGGGAGTTTCGTGCGACTCCTGACGTGCAGTAACCACGGCTGATGGCAGTGGAATAGACATTGGCCCACATTCCTGCAGGTGTCCTTGGCTACAGCTGACCTAAGTATTACAAGCCTTTCATTAAGGCTGCTGTAATGATTCTGGGATCCAATATGGTTGTGCATGTTAAAATGTTTTGAGATTGCTGCTTTGTTACGTCAGAACCTCCAGGGCTTAAATGATATTCAGTTAATAAACCAGTCAAACGTTCAAATGCGTTATAGTTCGTCACATTTTAGGACAATTTTGAATCCCAAGGATTTCCCTCAAAATTTCATCCATTTATTCCTACCTTTAGTACCTTTTGTAAAATTTCAATTATATTAAGACAACTAGCGACATCATTTTGTTTTACTCGTCGTGTGACTGCAGAGCCCTGCCAATGTAGGGATTTCTATTCTACCGCCTCGCTCGTCATAGTTCTCTTTAAGTATTTCAACTGTTAGCCCCTAGGGGGCACCCTGTATCTAGTTTTGAGGTTTTACCATTTCACACGCCGTGTAATTTTGTATGAGCCGGAAAGCACAGCAGAGACAGCTTTGAACATTAGGTTCTTTCCCATCTTAGCCTATGTGATGGCTTGCTGATACGCCGTTAAAATATATGGCGTAACATGGTGCAACAGAGGGAATTTGTATATATGTGAGAGTGAGTTCGAATGTGACGCTTAGCTTGTCTCTTTATTCACTTTTGACTATGCCTTGAGAGAGTCATCAAACGCAAAGCCGATGGTAGCTAATTAACAAGGCCAGTGCTTTTGTGTGTGTGGGGTGGTTTTCCAGTTTGGGGGGCCGTGTAATGGTTCATAGTCAAAAAAACCTTCCACCATATGTTGTTGTAGTTCTACAAAAATGTCTGTTGACGAATTTCAAATAAGGGTGGTTTTAGTGTGTTCATTTTCAAAGGGGGCCGCAAATGGTCATCGTGCTCATCCCTTTTTATTAGTCATTTAGAGGATCTATGCCCTGGCACCCTTCATAAAGGAAATTTCACCCCAACGTCGTTATTGTACCCAAAAGTTTTGTGGTACTCAGCCTGAACCAGCTCCCATCAACCATTAAGGCTGCTTTTGCTGTAAGGCGTCCTAGCCGGTCTGCTGCGCCTCTGCAAATTAGCTTCCCAAACACTATAAGGTATTGCGACATAGTTTTATGGCAACACGCCCCAAAAAATATTTGATTCCTGTAGCTCCTTGAGGGCACCTTACGGTGTTTCATAGCCTAGATGATTTGTGGCAGGATGGCTATTCCTGGCCACTGTCTTCTGTTATCACTTTTTCTATGAATTCCTTTCATTCCTTCTTATCTCTTGCTATTCTATTTACTTCATTCCATCTTATTCCAATTAGGTCGAGTTCTTTTTGTACTCTTCGTTTCCATGAGTGTTTTGGACGGCCCACTTTTCTCTTTCCCGCAACATTATAGGTGAAAGCTTGCTTCATTATATTCTGATTTGTTTTTCTAAATGTGTGTCCTATCCAGTTCCATTTACGTGCTTTTTCGAAGTCTATAAAATTTATATATATTTCTTCTTCCACTTCGGCTATTTATTCTAGGATGATTCTGTTTGGTCTGAAACCATCTTGGTTTTCTCGCAGTTTGTTGTTGATTGGTGCTTTCATTCCATTCGACATCATCCTTGTCATGACTTTGCTAGCCACGCTGAGTAGTGTTATTGGTCGCCATTTCTCGCATTTGGTTAGATGCTCTTTTTAGGTAGTTTTGTTAGTATTCCCCTTCCCCACTCTTCTGGTATTCTTTCCTCTGTCCGCTATTACTCCGTCTATTCCAGCAGCTTTGCTGTTTTTCAGAGTTTTTACTGCAGTTTTTATTTCTTCCTTGGCGAATGTATCTTCCTTTATATCCAGTTGCACAGGTGTTTTGCGTTTCAATCTCTAGTTCATTTTCTTCGATTGAGATTTATATACCTCTGCAAAATATGTTCCCATCCTTCTCTTATTTCTTTTTGCATAGTATATACTTGTCCTTGTATTCAACTTATTTTAACCGTGTTTATGTATTTCTTTCTTTTTATGGTTTTGGTGAGATCATATAACGTCTTTATACCCTGTTTCATTGCTGCTTCTTCAGCTCTCTTCGCCATCTCTTCCATATAGTCTCTTGTCCTTCCTCGCACTTTTCTTTATTTTTTTTTAATTATATTTACTCATATGCATATTTTTTTGTTCTTGGTTTGTCGTATTCATTATCTTGATTTTTAGTTTTCTTTTTTCTTCTATTTTTTCTTTTGTTTCTCTGGTTATCCATGGCTGATCTGATTTCTGTTTGTATCCTATTTTAGACTTTGCTACTTCTTTGATCATATTTTTGTATTTATTCTATATGACTTCGATATCCTGTGTTGCCAAGTTTTCTAGATCTCCCATTTTTATCTCTAGTGCATTTTGGTATTCTTGCAGGATGTCCTGGTCTTACTATTTTACTGTGTTAAATTTCCGTCTTGATACTTTTGCGCCATAGTTGGCCTTTATTCTGATCTTCATCTTGGCTCATAATAATTGGTGGTCTGACGCAATGTCCGCACCTTGCATAGCTCTCACGTCCAGAATGGAGTTTCTCCACAGTCTTTCAATAAGGTTGTAGTCGATTTGGTTGCGTGTCCGGTCCCCTGGAGATATCCAGGTTGTCTTGTGTATATCCTTGCGTGGAAATAGTGTTCCTCCGTATCGTTAGGTTATTTAATGCGCAGTACTGTATTAGTCGTCTTCCATTATCATTGCTTTCTTGCACTTTAGCATTCCAGTCTCCTATGATGATTTTCACATCCCTGCTGTACTTTTTTCCTAATTTTGTGGTGATGCTCTGTATCTTTTCATAAAAATCTTCCTTTTCTTCATCTGTGTAATTGTTTGTTGGCGCATATATGTTTATTATTAGTGGGTTTTTAAACTTGGCTTTGAATCTTGCCCAGATCACTCTCTCTGAAATTCCTTCCCAGTCCGTTAGTGCTTTCTATGCCTCCTTACTTAACATTATCGCTACACCTCTTTCTTTTCCTGCTTCCGCATCAGCATATCCTGAGTGAATTATAGTGGTTCCTTCTGTTAACCTGTTTTTTCCTTGTCCATTCCACCTTGTCTCACTTAGTCCAAGAATGCTTATTTGGTATCTCTTCAGCTACTTGGTGTGCCTTGCTTATTTCTTGCATTGTCCGTATATTCCAGCATCCAATGTAAAATTTGGTTCGTGTCTTCAACTGCGCTTTTTGTGTCTCTTTGTCTTTTTCTTCCTCCTCACTTGCCTGTTTTTCTGTTTTTTTCTCCTTCTTTAAAGTGTATTGTATTAGAATTTGTTCAATTTTTACTTACAGAGTCATTGTTTTCTTTATTGTTTACTTATGTCTCTTTGTTTACCTTCTCTGTTTCTCCTATTTCGTTGCAGTCCATCCTCTTTGTTTCCGTCCGGTTTTTAACTTCTGCTAGTTTTTTGAAGGTTGTTGGTGACGTCCTATGTTGGTAGTGCTGCTAAAGATCATATTTAGTGCATTTTCTATCGCTGACCTGTCGTTTGTGTTTTCTTTTATCTCTCCTTCCTTTCCTTCTCGTACTCTGTATGGTGCTAGCATGGTCTGTGTCTTTGCTCCTTTCTGTGATGTCCCTCTAGGGGAATTTTCACACTCTTCATCAGTAGATCTTTCTCTTTTCTTCCCCTCCTTGTTTTCTCCTGTATTCTGTGGGTAATCAAATTCCTCCCCTCCACTATTTTGTTCCTCCAGTTCTTCAACCTTCCATTCCTCTCCATTTATTATTAGCTTGTCCTTTATAATGGTTGCTCTCGCTCCTTTTTTCCTAGCTTCTATCATATACAGTATCAATTTTCTTCTGGTTTCTCCAGTTTTTTTACCCATATCTTCTTTTACCCACACATCTGTTCCCTTCAGTCTGAGTTTTTCAATATTTGTTTTTTTTAAGTGTTGTTGTGAGTCCTACTTTTATGGGTCTATTTTCATTACTTTTGCTTGTACCTATTCTGTTCATAAAATCTATTTCGCCTTCTGGTATGGTTACATTAATTTTTTCTGCTACTTCTTTCATCAATTTTTCCTTTAATTTTCCCTCTTTATCCTCTTCTTGAATCTCGAAAATGATTAGATTCCTTCTTCTTGCATCGTTCTCCAATATTTCTATTCTTGTTTCTTGTTGCTTTATGATTTCCTCCAACTTCGTTATTTTATTTGCTTGCTGTTTGCTAATTGTGTTCGTTTCATCAATTTTCTTATCAGTTTGTTTATGATATCCATTAGCGTTAATTCCTTTCCTTCCGCGATGCTGCACGATGCCGTATTAAATCGTCTACTCAAAACTTTAGAGTACGGCCCTGTATTCGGTTTACTGCTCGCTTGCCTGGCTGGCTGACCTTGGCCGACACGAGCCGCGCTACGCACAAACTCCGCTGTTTCCGCACTCGGGTTATCGGCTTCTTAACACGACTGATGTCTTCTTACACTCCAAATTCGCTACACCCTGCCGTTTTCCTGTGAATTTTTAGCTGTATAGCATCTTTGTAGCCGAAAAACATTTAGTGGCATTTTAATTATTAATATTTTGACTATTTCACATGTAACCTGCGGCTATTTATAGCTTTGAGTGTGTAGCGTTCGCGCATAAAATTTGGGGAAAGCACAGTTGGTGTTGTGGCCTCAGCGAGCGAACCCCCGTTTTGTAATATTAAATACATAGCATTATTCGTTGTTTGTGGTTCATTTAAAGATTCACATTTACGCGACTATTTCATTTAAATCCTTTCTGATTTTGATTTTTGGTTTTTGCATATGGCAATATATGTGAATTTTTACTTTATGTACTGTTATGTAAAGTGTTCCGGCGGTCTGCAAGTAAATCATCACAACCTAGGTTTGTGGATGTTCAAGCTAGGACATCATATACAGCTGGTATCAAAACTAAGCAACTATCCTCCCATTTCGGACTTCAAAGGGGGTAGTTTTCTAACAGAGTCCGTGGCACCCCTCTTTCCCTTTTATTTTGTTTACAATTACTAACAATAGTGACAGCATCTCGTCCTAATCTACGTTGTACCAAATCGAACCCCCCCTCCCACTGAGTTTAGCTGGCCATCTTCCTGTTACAAGACTGTAGTAGCATAATTAGGGTGAGTTTTGCCGGAATGTCTTAAATACTGATTTAGACTGTAACAAACTGTACTGCATACACCTATCTGTTATGTGTATAAATTAAGTTTATCTTCCAAAATTCTATACTAATAATTCGTGGCATCGACTTGTTGCACATTAAGTAAGTCTTGCATCAAATTGGGATTGCGTGGAGTTGTCCGCAACAGTCCTTAACACTTTAATCGCCACGTGAAGCTAACGTGCATCTCAATCTTTTTATTTACAGCGCCGTGTGATGCTAACTTGCATCTCACGTTGAAAAGTTTTCGTGGCCGTGTGATTCAGGGTAGCTTCTCATTGTGCGTAACTTTACATGCTTTGCCTAATGCACGTAGCCTCCTATACCCAACAACACATTTACCCCTTGGATAGCGTATTTGGCTGCCTATTTATAGGCGTTTCAATATTAGATATGTTTTATTGTTTCTTCTACGTAGTTGGCCCTTGAGACCCATTTCTGAATTTGTATTGCGGCGATTAACGTGTTAAATGCCCTTATAGCTCCAAGATACTATTTTATGTCAAAATAGTTTATTTCTTCGTCAAATATGTGAATACCAGCGATAAAATTATACTACCAATATTTACATAAAAAATACTTCAAATAACTTAAAACACTTGTTTTTCTTTGGAATTTTTTTCCAGCTAAATACTATTGCCTTTTTGGGATCTTCGGGACTTGAAATTTAGCTCGTAAGTCCCGAAAGCACTTTTGATCCCGGGACCTGGAAACCCTATTACTGAGGTCACTTGCATGAAGTCCATATATATTATTTGTCAGAATGACATTTGATTTATAAAACCATTTTAACAGGAAAAAAGCTAGAAGACCCTACCCTGTATAACTAGCTTCTTGAAATGTTTTCTACACAATTTTACTGTGGACAAGCTGATCCATATATGCATAAAAAATGTACAATTCGTCCCACGAATCTTTTTGTTGAAGTTATGTGCATATGAAGCAATCTCAGAAATGCTCTAAAATTGTTTGAATCTGTTGCCCACTGTTGGTAGAAAAAAACTTCTAGATCATTTGTATATTTTCTTCACAAGCACATAACAACTGAAAAAAGATCCCTGAGACAAAGTGTATGCACTTATTTCAGTAAATTGAAGTATCTTTTCAAATTACGAGAATTTTAGTCAAAACATTTTTATTTGTATCTGTTACCACAACATGTTGCTAATGCCTTATCCTTAGGTCATCGTAACTATGTGCATGTACTGAATACACCAGAATTAACAATGCAACAAATATTTTATGCTTACAGTTATACAACAGTTTATTACTAGCAGCCTGAGACGTGGTGTGATCTATGTTATAATCTGCTCTGACAAAGGTAAATTACGATTTGAAACTTTTGTCATCTATAACACCAAATGCAATAATAATTTTCTATCAAAGCAAGTACGTTTAATAACCAAGTGCTAGGATTATTTATTAATTATTATCATATAAGAAATTTTTATTTTAAAAAATATAAATTTTGATAAAAGATAAAATAATAGTAGATTATGTTATTAGGAGTAAAAGTGATACTTTATGTGGCGAAGCTGAAGTTTATTTCGCCGAACGTCAGTGAGGCAAATAATTCAGCTAAAAGTGTTTTGCAGATTGGTTTCACCGGATGCAAAAAAGTATAGATTTTAAAGGGGAACATTTTCAGAAGCAATACAGCGATTTACACAACATAATTTGTGTTTTGTTTTACATTTTCCGCAAACTTTAGCAGTGCCCCTCGTACTATTTTATCCGCAAACATATTCAGATAAATTAAAAATTGATAAAGAGTAACACTAATTATTAGCAAGTAAATGAATAATACAATGTAATACCTGAATAATACAATTTTTCCGTGGTTACGATGTAAGCAATGTTTGAGTTTTGTATTCTGTGTGATTAGGCACATAAAGTATGGAAAACTTGCTATTTTATCTGCTTTATCTGCTTAATCCGATAAAGTGACACTTTAACCTTGTCAATAAAGACACATAAGTTGTCACTTTTATGACGTTTGCGGATAAATGTATATTCCATTCCATTTGAACTTTGCAAATTACTCGATTATTTAGTATCATCCACGAGACCCATAGCTAATCGTAGAAAAAATAAACGCAATAATACTTACAACTAGGTGCAGTTTGATAATTTTTCTGTATCTGATCATAGGTGAATCTGACAAAGGCATCGTACTGTTCGGCAAGTTTGGCAGTAAGGACATTATCGTACTCCTCTCGTATTTCAGATTCTCGCTCTCGAATCATTCGTTCACAAATCAAACCCACCTGTAACACAAAAGAATTTCTTTATTTAATAAAATTACAAAACATGAATATGAACTTTGGTTCTCATCGATTATTGAAAAAATTGCTAATGCCACAAGGTAAGAGAATAACACAATGAAAACCGATTGTTCCAAATCATTTACTTGTAATCGAGTGTTTATAAATTAACTACAGTAGAATCTCCATAATTCGGTGTTTCTGGTTTCAGATCCTGCTGAATTCCTAAAGATGTTGGATTACGAGCATTACATTAAAATAACTAAAGTGAAACTTCGCTTCAGGAACATTTCTCAATAGCGGACACCTCTACAAAACCGACGGTTTTTAGTGTATAGAACTGTAGGGAGATTTACGTATTGATAAATACATTCTTTGTGCTTATGCTACTCTTTCGAAAAATAAGTTATAGATTTTTATTTTAACAAAAATTTCCTGAAAACATTGACGCTATTATATCTTCTGCGGAAACATTCTTTTCTTCAGCCCATGTATTAAAACTAGCTAGAAGTTCTTCAAGTTTCACTGATGGTCTAGAAATGGAGCAGCCATCTTCCATATCATCATACACTATTTGTACACTACTATCGATGATATCTTGCTCGTCTCATGACAAATGTAAAGTGAAGCAATAACAATGATTCACAGTGCGCCAGATAAAAACATCACGTAGACCATACAGCGTTAAATACGCAAAAATGGCAATGCCGCACTACTGACGGCCAAATTATCGTAATCCTACTGTATTTGTAAATCACTCGATATGAAAAACCTTCAACCTCTATATGAAAAAGCAAAACTTACTTGTTTAAAAGTAAATAAAGCTCTATCCTTTGGACGTGATGGGGATAACTCTGTCTGTTCCCCGCCTGAGCTACTTCCATCAGAGTTGTCTACAGTACTACTAGATTGAAGCTGTTTACGTCTCTGAAGTCTTTTAAGTTCTGCTTTAATGCTTGCTGCCATATACTCTGAAATACATACAAAACATAATAATTATTGCTTGAAAAATATGTAAATACAAAGCACAAACTATTAATACAGTTGAAATCAGTTAATTTTCCGCTGTATTAAAAACAAAGCTCGTTATGTTAATTAGTGTAGGTAATAAATCGATGTTTCTTTTGATGACAGGGTCTTTGTTTTGAAAAAACAAACTTTTGCTTTGGTGATGAAAACTCCCCGCTGACAATAAAACTTTCTTTTGACAACATCCGCCTTGCTTCTGAATACAGCCACCTTTAATATGATTTCGACTATAAATATTCACACATTCTGAATGTCTATTTCAATCACCAAGTTGTAGTAAAGCTTAAAATTCAGCCTAGAATAAAAAAATCTGGTGTGATACACTCACACAACTTCCTTTTACAGTGATCTTATAATTAGTCAAAAATTTCATTTTTAATTTTTAACCATTTGTTAAAAATTTTCAAAAATTACAAATTCTACAAAAACGGTACAAAATCGAGTGTTAGTTGAAGAGACAAATTTTCTCTAGAATTTTAAGGTGAATTCAAAAATGTAATAATATACCGAGTGTTTTATTTAAAATAGGAGTTAATAAAAAAAATAGAAAAAAAAACAAAAGAAACCCACTTTAGAAGTATTCAACTGGAAAATCACCTATCTCACATCAATACACATTAAAAATGTAAGAAAAATGTAAAGTTTAAAAAAAATCGTTAGAGCCGTTTTTGAAAAAATCGAAAAAAACTGAAAAATCACAAGAGTAAACACCTACTTCCGGTTATGCGATTTTCTTCAAAAGCTTGCTGTCTCATCTACATAGTACACAAAACTTATATATGAAGTTTCAATGCCATACCTCTTTTCGTTTTTGAGATATTCTGTTCACAGACAGACAGACACACAGACAGACACACAGACAGACACACAGACAGACACACAGACAGACACACAGACAGACACACAGACCAATGAAAAAAAATATGTTTTTGGGATCAGGGGACTCTAAAACGTGAAGATCTGTTGAAAACTCAATTTCGAATTTTTGGGGTGAATCCAATACTTCCTTCAACTAAAATAATAATAACAAACCAACTCTTTGGTGCTATTGTACTATTGTTAGAGGCCGCAAGGACCTCACTCGTGATGAATAATGTTATATATTTATTTTAACTTTACCATGTATAGCAACCATTGCTGAGCTGGTATAATGTATATTAAAAAAAAAATTACACTGTACCAACTTAAAATTTTGAGGTTAGATTAGATTACTAAAAATTTGCACAAATGAAATTACTTTTATTAAGTGCCAATAAAAGTATTTAAATTACCATGCAAATTAGTTCAAATCGCATCTTAAGTAACAAAAAAGTTACGACATATAAAAGAAATTAGGAGATTTCGTTTTTTTTAATTTTAAACAATTGGACCATGACAAGTAAAATTTGAAAATGGATTCTTAATGAGCTCTCAAACCTGCACCTTTTTACTAATTTAACCATCTCTCTATCTCTTCAAATACAAAAGTTACCCATGTTGTCCCTACGAAATCCGGACACCCTGTATAAAACTGCTAATTTATTTTGAGAATATATTTTATTAGTAAAAATACAAACATGAATTTAATAAGTATTAAAAGGAATTCAGTGGAACAATTCAAAACAAGAAACAGAAAGGTTCGAAAATATGATATACAGAATTAAAGTTAATATCAAATATTTATTTGAAGAAATAATTTAATATGTCAGGTATTGAATAAATGCAGTAGAATAATATCTAGCAGCATTAAACTTAAAAAATTATATGAAATATATCACTATGGAGAAATTCATTATGATCTAAAAAAAAATTAAATCGAAAACATGTTAAACCTATTTTGTAAAGTTTAAAAATTTTAATATACCCTTTTATAAAATAATTTTATTATTATGATTGGTGTATAAAAGGGTATACCTAATACTAAATCAGCGAGATCAAGAAAAAGTAAATTTGAAACATAAGCTGTATAATGAATTTATGGAGAAGGAAGTGCATGGTATGATTGCAATAAAAACAGCTAAAATCTACAAATAAAGTGTTCTCTGGAATTGAGTGCTGTATTGCATTTATTGTTAGTTGATTAGATCATATGGTTTGAATGCAGTTGCATTTATTGGCTGTGGATGTCATAGAGTTTCATCTTAGAGTAAACATCGTGTGAGTTGGATAGACGGCGTTTCATTTCCTGGCTTTCAGTTGGAGTGGACATCTTGTGAATTAGATAAAGGACGTTTCATTTAATTGGTTTTGTACCTTGTCAAAGTAGACATCTTGTGAATTGAATAAAGGACCTTTTATTTGCTGATACCATATATAATCGAGCTTCTAGTTGGAGAAAACGTCTTGTGAATTAGATAAAAGGTATTGCAGTTACTCGTAATGGACCTTGTCTGGCTTTTTGGTGGAAGTAAGCGGGTGTACTGTCTTGTTTGGATAAAGGACGTTTATGGTTGTTATTAGGTTGATGTGCGCATTTCTAGCTGCGAAGAGGCAGAGTACTTGGAGTAGTGACAACTGCAGCTATTTGTAGAAAGAGCTAAAAGTATAAACATTATAATAAAACGAATTGAATAATAAAATGGAACTACTTACATCTTACATGTTTATCAGATAATTGGAATTGCAACAAATAATGTTTGACTGATTTTTCACATTTATTTCTTATGACATTGACAAGTACAAAAATGTCAGATAATCTTCAAAGTAATCTTTATAGAACAAAATGACCTTTCAAGTGTAACAATAATCTGAAATATGCATGAACCCGATTTGTTTTTAACAGCAATTGTTTCTGCAGGAGCTAGAAATATTTAATATAACCAATTAGTAATAATTTACATCAAAAGGCTTATAAATTACATAAATTCATCTTAAAGAGATTTTGATAAAACTTAAACAGTATCAGACAAGTCAAACATAACAGCTAAAGCATAATAAATATTGCCATAACTTAAAATCATTACATACATAAAATGTCGATCCAATGTGGGGCGAATTATAATTGTGGCGCACAAAATTAATAAAAGGCCCAATGTACAGTACAGTATGTATGTATTATCTATAACCACATTTATCTTGCGGTGTAGAGGCTTGTGCTTTATACGCTTACGTCTGCGGCACAATTCTCAACTTGCTCCAGATTCGAGTCACAGAGTTTTGTGCTTGCGCAGCAACCATTGTGTGCGGTATGTGTTGATCTTGTTACTCTATCTCTTCGCTCTGTGGTTCTCAGTAGAGCACAGTTAATTTGGTGCCCAACTGTGAATGGTCTCACCGAGCCCGATTCTAATCGCCAAGGCTGCGGAAAAATGTCGACCCCTGCGGGATTTGAACGGAGGACTTGCTTAATGCAAGTTTAGCACTTTTCCAACTGCGCTACCCGGCTTCTACCTTATTTATTTCGAACTCAATTTTAAACATTCTAAAATTGGTTCTTTGAGTAAGGTTACTTATATACACACATACAGTACAAGATAGAGAACAATGGAAATTTACAGCAACTCGATAACATGGATTATAATGTTACTACATTCCTCCGAAGAGCAGAAGAAATTGAGAAAGAGAGAGAGCGAGAGAGAGAGAATTTTCTATAAAAGAGTCAAATCAGGTTTCATATCAATTTAGAAGAATTATTAAAATCACTATACTAGGTTGCACAAGTCACTACCCGGTATCATCAATATTGTTTCTAAAAGAAAACAGGCTGGGCGTTAACTTTTTGATTTACTTTGTCCATTTTATATTTCGGTACAACTTGTTTCCGAAGACGACCATTTTCTTCTTCCTCTTCTTTTTCATAATTTAGGACTTAGTTCTGTTACTTCCAATTTTGCCTCTTAGTTAGTCCTCGGATGCTGATGTCCAGCTTTCGTGCCATCGTTTTGGGGGTTGTCCTTGGGGTCTCTTTGTATTCAACATTTTCTCCCTTGCGATTTTTGCCAGTCTGTTATCGTGTATTTTATTTATATGGATATTCTAATTTCGCCATCGTGTTCACACCCATCTCACAACAGCTTGGACTTTGCATGCTTCTCTAGTGTTTTCGCTCCTTACTCTGTCTCGTAGGGTAACGCCCGCTATCTGCCTTAGGATTTTTATCTCTTTTGTTCGTATAATGCGTTTAGTCTTGGCTGTTTCAGTTCTGGTTTCGGCGGCATAAGTTAAGATGGGTCTGACGCAGGTTTTATAGATCTGTACTTTACTTTCAATCAACATGTGCTTATTTGTCTATATCACGTCTCGTAGGTAGACTGATGTCTTTGCCGCTTTAATTGCTTGATTGCGAACTTCCTCGTTTAGATTTCTCATGCTAGATGTGCGTGCACCTATAGGTAGCTAAAGGTCATAACTTGTTCAATTATATTATTACGAGTATCAACGGCTACTCTACATCGAAGAGGTTCTTACCAGATAGTCAATGATTTTGTCTTTTTTGTTGATACTCTCATGTTAAATTCTTCCGCTGCTGTTTTAAACCTAAACACTAGTCGTTCTAAGTCATTTCCATTTTCTGCCAGGAGCACCGCATCATCGGCATGGCACACTATTTTTATTTCTTTATTCCCCATCTGAAATCGTCCGTTCGCTGTTTTTACCCTGTTAATGATTTTATCCATTATGATATTGAATAACGTGGGACTTAAGCTGTTGGTATGAAATTTATGCCATAATTCGTCGATGTTATTTCTTTGTCTTATTGGGTTCAGGAAAATTTTATCTTTCAGCCTCTGCTGGTACAGGTATTGTGTACTGCTATCTGTTTTTTATTTTGTTATATATTCTGGTTCCTTATTTTTTTCTCTATTTAAGTCGTAGCAAGCCTAGTGTTCTAACATCCAAAATTTGTGTGGGATGTACATTTCTGTTGGCGATAATGTAATCTATCACAGACAGGTGTCCTCTCGAGTTTGACCACGTATACATATATTGGGGCTTGTGTCGATAATAAGTGTTGTTGATGCGGAGTTGGTTTTGTTGATATGCCTATTAACATTTCACCGTTTTCGTTTACTATGTTCTCAATAAATCTTTGCTTTAAGATCCCCCATTACAAAGGTTTCGTCTTGTTTCGGTATTTCATCTAATAACTTTTGTAGGTCGTAATAAAACATCTCTACGTCTTCTCTAAGTTTGTTGATATCAGGTGCGTAACCGCTGATAATGTATATTATGTCATTGCCACATTTTAGTATCACGTGTAGTAATTTATCGTTGATGTATTCTATGTTGTTTATTTGTTCTTCAAATTTTTCAAGCAGTAGTAATCCCACTCCTGCTTGAACTTTTTCGTTTTTGCAAGTTTATAATGTTTGTCGTAACCATTCAATCAACCACGATTAACCCAAAATTAATTGAAACGTATAATAATAATTTCTTCGCCAGTTTGTATGTATTATTAATATGAACAACTGTACACTGTACTGTAGTAAAAGTAACTCGTTACTGGTAACTAGTTACGTTTCAGTTACTTAATAATAACCTAATTACTTTTGTGTTTTCAGTAATTGTAACTATAACACGTTACAATTATTTAGTAACTTAAGTAACTGAATATGACAAGTTACATTTTCATGCTACAAATGTAAAATATTTTTAAATGTTCGGTTTTTAATGCGTAGTATTTAAGAAATTATACCTGAAGCTGAAGAATTTGTGGAAATTTTGAATGCTTTAGTATGAAAATGCTAATACCGACCACATGAATACCTTCTTGTACTTAGTCGATAATAAATAATATTTGACGGATCCTATTTGGGTCGTGACAGCTTTTTCCAATAATCTTTAATCCTTGAACAACTAGAAGCTCTCTGAGCAGGTATGTGGATTACTGTGAAGTACAGTCCTAACCCCTGTGCGCAGGTTGGGGGTGTCTAATTCAGACGAAAATACATTCACCGTCTCTATATTTCAATATTAACGATCAATATTTAAAAAAAATTTAAATAAGTAACCGAATACGCAATGTAGCAGCTATAGGATACTGCAGTTTAAATTTAAACTACATGAATCAATAACAGTCATTCATTTACAAGTTAGGTCTATAATGTATAATGGTTATTTATCGTGGCACGTCAAAATAGCCCCGTCAAAACAGCCCCGTCATAATAGCCCCGACAAAAAGGCTCACACACAAAATAGCCCAGTCCAAAATAACCCCGACAAAATAGCCCCTCCAAAACATCCCTAGCGAAAAGCACAATAATATTTGTAAACACAAGACATGACCAAAGTTACATTGTTTATTTATATACACATTGTATATAACTAATAGCGGTTGGTGACTTGGGCGACGCAGGGTGACGATCTCAATGATAAATTCTTAATATTCAGTTAGTTGCTTCCCTTATTATTTTAAAACGAAATAATACTTACGTTTTATTTAAATAATACTGTATCTGTACTTTCCGGAACTAGAAAATAAAAGAAGTAGATTTTCAGCTTTTACAAAAATTATAAAAAAGAAATAGGCACTATTTACTATTTTATTGTAGTAATACAAACATATTGTGTACAGATGCAATCATATAAAACACCCGTTTTATAGAAAACTACATTTGGTTATGAAATAACAACATAAAAGCATAAGTATATTAAGAGCAATATTACTACAAAGTAGTTTTTATACTATTTTTTATTTTACCATTCTAAATTTCTAAATTATATGAGACACTACAGAAAAAATCAATAACATTAAAATTATGATAATCTTGTACTACCATTTCTAATCTGCGATTAAGTTGGACAGCACTAAGCTATTTTGGTACGAAGCTATTTTGTCTTGGCTATTCTAACGGGGCTGTTTTAACGGGGCTATTTTGGGTGGGGCTGTTTTGTCGGCGCACCGTTATTTATATTTTACAGTACAGTAAACATTGCACTTCCATACTTTGACCAAAATGATTTAAAAAGAATTTTTTATCAACTACACGAAAAAATTGCATGTTCAACACATTGGAAAAGTGATTCTTCCATACTCACGTAAAACTTTTACATTCGCTGGAAAACTCTCACTTTTCTTAATTTGTAGAACAATCTACTATTAATTCACTAGCGATTCATCTAATTTAACAACTTTACATAAATTTCCAACGATTAGGGAAATATTTATTAAATATAATACTGCCCCCCCTTGCAGTGCTCCAGTAGAATGATTGTTCAGCACTCCACTTCAAACGTACAAAATTAACTGATACAAATTGTTAAATGCATTTATTATTAAAGCAATCAGACAGAAATGTAGAACTAGGAATCTAATTTACTAGTAACAAAGATTATACCCTATAGAAAATTTGCTAATAAAGAGTTGTTTATAAATATGTGTTTCTGTTGATATTAAGTTGATAGTAATTGCATGTAGATTAGTAGCCTCTCATAAAAAAAGGTAACTTAAAAAATAACGAGTTACTTTTTGGTAACTTAGTAACTTATTCAAGTTACTTTCATAATTCTGTAACCTAGTAACTTACTCAGTTACTTTTTTGCCAAGTAACTGATTAACTTACTTAGTTACTTTTTTAGAGTAACTTACCCAACACTGACTATATCGTACGCAATTGTCGATCCTTGTTTCGTGTTACCAGTAACAGACGTTGAGCGGTCACCTAACTACGTTGTCAGATTGATGTACTTCCAATACTAGTAAACTATCGGCAGAAGTCGCTAGTTCAAATTTCGGTCCGGTCAAGCTTTTTCTAATTATCAAAAAATTTTGGTGATAATTGCTATCTCTTCTCACCTTTTAATGCATTATCGGTTCTTTCTACACTATTTTTACTATCCGTTAACCGTGTTTATAAATTGCCGACTCGATTTTAAAACGATTTCCTCTCTCTAGGTTTCGGAATAATCAGTTGTCGTCTTTTTTGCGGATTATCTTTAGGCCAAGTCGTCGCACATATAGGGCGCAAAAGATAATTCGTATTATTTTTTGTATATTGTGTAATTTTAATATACGTCATTCATCGATGTAGATACTTTAACTTGTAGTTAACCCGTAGTCTTGTTTTATTTGATGTTTCGCTTTAATGTATGTTTCTAAAGCTAATTTAAATATTTGCTTTAGATTGGTTTTTAGCAAATTGGCTTTTATTTCAGCCGAAGCTTGGAGTACTTTTTTCAAATTTTGTGCTATAGTGAATCAACTCTTCCAACCAATAAACCCAGCCACAGCAGACAAATCTTCTGGCAAAGAATCGAAGAGGATCCGTTCAGAGCAAATCAATCCCGTTCTTGTGTTAAGCTGTGCCAGAGCCATCCTTCTCAATTTTTGGTGCATCTCGCATATCTAATTTTTCCAATGCCTACCATATCTGGTGGTGTTACCCGGTCCGCTACCTAGGGAAGCTCCCAATGTGGGACCAGAAACCTCACACAGATCATCAGTACTTTTGAAAATTGTAAATCACTTTCGTATTTTATCTCTTCCAACTCCCATTATTCCTAAACTATAAATTAGTTAAAAGTTGGTCCACGTTTTCCTATATTTACACAGATTGTAAGGTGATAGTATCAATGTCATGTTATTTACATAGCTCAAAAAAGTCAGAAGGACTGTGAAATACTTGAACAGTTGCGGTGTTCCATGGCAAACTCCGAAATTAATAATAGCTGTAACAGTAATATTTATGATTTCGGAGGCTTTTACGGCCATTGTCCTTAAGTAACACTTCCGGAATTGGACCGGGTCATTATTGAGGTCGAAGAACTTAACGGTTCGCCCACTTTTGTAAGGGAAGGGATAGAAGAACCTTTAGCGTGGTTTATCCGTTGAGTTATCATGCTCTTTTGCTTTTCCTCTTGATAAATCCCCTTTCGAAAGTGGGCGAAACGTTGATTTTAGTAATGTTTCTGGTTATAATAAAACCTAGTAGTAGCTGAAAGAGATTTCATCATAAAATAAATAGTATGCAGTATTTATTTTCTGGCTATCCATAATTGCTTGAGGTCCATATTTATTAATCATCTAATTCTATGCTATAGGAAAACCCGAACTGCAATCCCGCACAACCAAAAAATGGAGTTCAGTTAGCTCAGTGGGAAGGGGGAGAACAAGCTACAGGAAACGGCTCCCTGATGATACAAATATAAAAAACTGTTCCTCGGAGATAGAAAGACGAACTTGTGTAAGGAGCCCCCATATGTGTGGTTCGGCAATGGCATGAGTTCAGGATATTCATTCTTACTAATGGAACATTTTCAAGTTAGCTGGATCAAAATAACTTATGCTTCGACTGGGCAAAGATTAGCGGCTGATGATGGAGGCTTAAGGCCCAGGAAACTTGCGAGTCGAGATCTCTCAAAGAAGCAACTTCAGTTCCAAGATTGACTATGCGGAAGTCAAAGTTGATCTAAATCCGATATAACCAAGGTTTTAGAGCTGCGTCAACTCAGAACTTTGCTCTATATGTTGATGGCGTGGCGGCAAGATTGCTGCATATATACAACCAAATGCCAAAATTATAGTTTACTACACAATAGCTAGAAGGGAAACAGAATTTCATATTGGCAGGCTGCTCCTTGAAAATGGGGAAAGCCGACTAGGGGAGAGGCAGATTAAGTCTCATCAGGTTAACCGGACCATTGCAATTTTAAATACTCACGTAATGTTACTGACTTCACCATTTAGTTGTTGGGTACTCCATTAGATGGATCAACACCTCATTGTAAAATTTAGGTTGTTGATAACGAGTTATCGCCATGTCAGCTGTCAAGCGATTTTCGCGCGTGAGGGTTAATATTTGTGGCATTTACACCAATTAAATTCGAGGTAAACTTTATTGTAAAACATAATAAGTTTGGTGTTCTAAGACTGACACAAGCGTCTAGTACATGGTGTGATGTTCATATTTTCGCAGATTTCAAACGTACTTCTTTTGTTAGTTGAAATATAAAAACATGTGATCTGTGGTTATGTAGACCCATGCGATGTGTGGCTATCTGGGCCCCAAGTATCTACACGGGCTTATATTAGATTTTTAATTTTTATCCTGTTCTTCAGAAATATGCCGCGAACTCGATCTCGCACAAAAAAGAATAGAGAGTACCCCAAAGAACCGTTTTATATTCTCTGATAAAGATCCGGCGATTATTAGCTTTCAGAATGTTGTGTGTAGCTTGCTAAATCCCACAACGTACTCAAAAGGACGGTACAGTATGTTGTATTTTAACGTAGATGTAAGTATACCCAGTATACCCTACAATATGTATATTTTTGTTAAATTAAAGAGAGTACCATAATTATGTGTATGTTTTAACACACCTTTTGTTATTAAAAATGGTGGTCCATTTAACCTGGATCATTGGTCCAGTTAACCTAACTAGTCAGGTTAACTGGACCATTTACATAATTTAAAAAAAGGCAACAACATAAATTCCTGCTATAACACCTCTCTTATTAACTCGCAGTTAAATAGTATATTGATTAACTTACAAGTAAAAAAATGTATTTCTAAGTGTATACTTGTGGCCAATATAGATAAATAAATAAAAGTGGACCAGTTAACCTGCCTCTCTCCTACGTCAGACAACACCAAAATTTCGCCAATAACATTCCCAAACTGGGGGCTAGGAAACTACAAGAATCAAAACAATTCGTGCCGGACAACAACCTCGCGTTAGCTCTCTACGCAGACCGACTCTCCGGCAGTAACTTGTACCCGCGCAAAGAATTACGGTTATCTCCTCAAACCCTTTTCTCATGTGCATCAAAAAGGCAGTGGCGGTGTCTATTTTTAAACTAACATAACAACCCTACATGTTAAGCTTCACGCTTCTGTTATTTAGATTGTTATATTAGACAGTGGTCTGTTATGAGCTGTTTATCGGAGCTTTTCCAGTGTCTGAGTGTTTTTCACACTATGTTTCGGGAGTTATTGATCTACTCTAGTCATAAGGGTGCTTTCGTACGTACAACAATGCGTACCTAAAGAAAAACATACGAAGGTACGCCATCACCAACCCAGGAGCAAGTCCAGAGTGTCGATGGGATATTTAATATAAGTCTAAACGGAGAACTCGGATTGAAGCAATTTTCTGAACCAACTTATTAGTCAACACTGATGTATAAAGTCCACTTTGATATTGAGAAACCCCCATAAGACATTTTGAATCTTTCTAATAAAGTAAACGACTTGGACAACAACAGAATGAAAGATACATTGAGAAGAAATGACTGCGGTACACATTTTTTCAAAACCTGTGAAAAATAAAAGAAGGTAGACACAAGAATATCTGGTCGAGCACCATAGATCACTGGAGGAACCCACAAGTTAAAAATCAATTTAAAAACCTAAGGACAGTTTTTAAAATTTCCACCAAAACGCCTAAGTAACAATGTCGTTATGGGAAGAGTATTATTGAACAAACAGAATTGAGTGTCTTACGCTGAATACCAACTCCAATGGGAAAATTTGTCCGATATAGCCAAACTGAATAGTGGCGACCATCGCATTGATTATGAAGCTGTTGAAATACTACAACGCATAGAAACATATAGTGAAGAAGCTGGCCTTAAACTTAATCGTGCAAAAAGCTGTACTATGGTAGTGAACAGAGCAAATATTTTATCACAACAATTTGAAAACATCCGGGACATACCAAGAAAGGATGAACTTATCTATTTAGGGGTACGCATCTCGAACACTGGTAACTGCGAAGAAGAGGTAAGATGAAGAATAGGGATGGCAAAATCGGCGCTATTTCAGTTGACTAAAATATGGAGAGACCACCATATCTCGAAACGAACTAAGAAAAGGCTGATGGTTTCTTTGGTGTTCTCCATTGCCACTTATGGCTCGGAATCCTGGACACTCAACGCAGCGTGTCGCAGAAGGATTGAAGCATTTGAGATGATCTGCTACCGACTGCGCGGAGAACTAATTTCCCCATTTTAAGAGAACTCAATATTAACACCAACCAACAATTACTACCGATAATTCAACGCCAAATACTCCGATTCTTTGGTCACATAATCAGACGAGACGGAATGGAAAAATTGTGTATACAAGGCAAGGTTGATGAAAAAAGAAGAAGAGGTCGGTCACCAGTGAAATTTATTGATCAAATAAAAAGCTCTTCAATCTATCGATGACCGAAATAATGAGAAGTGCAGAAGATAGAGAACTATGGCGGGGTGTTACCGGTTCTGATTAACTGGAGGGGTTACGATACTCGGAAGCGAGTTACGACTAAGAAGAGGAAAATAGCCAAACTGAATAATGGCGACCATCGCATTGATTATGAAGCTGTTGAAAAATAGCATACGCAAACTGGTAAACTGGTAAAGAAATATCGGATAGCGAAGATGAAGCATTTGGGTTTATAATCAGCAGGTAATGAGTTCAAACCTCACGAGCTGACATTAGTTACATCTCATGATCTCAGACAATCATACAAACATCTTTGGTGATGCGACCCTTATAGAAGGGCATTCTTCTTCTAAATTCAATGGGTTATGCTAGCCACCCACTCAGCCCGTGGCAAAAGCGGCCTGGAGCTACTGATTGTGTTATTGCTAATGCACTATAAGCCTATAATGAGAGAAGGAAGAAGAAAAAACCGGCTCATACGCTTAAGTTAAAATTGAATGAAGGATTTCGAAAAAACTACACATCGTGAATATACACATACTCAATTAAACCAGTATCTCTGGCAAAAAGTTATTGCATGTCAATACAGGAGATGACAACGTCATAAATAATTTCTGAATAAGCTGTAGGGCAAAACGTCAAGAAACAATCCTGAAGAAATACAGAAAATGTAGTTCTATAAGTCGTCTTCGGAAGCCTCACTCATTGAATTATTTAATCCTATTTACGACAATAAAAGGGGTTTACATGGTAGCTGAAAAACCTATGAACTATATGGCTAGGAGTTTCGAATACAACAAAACTTTTCTACCGCTCAGGTATCTGCTCTTAGTTTCCAGAAAATATTCTATGACACAAAATGTTTCTGTTGTTTTCAAAATTTGTTAGCAAGTAGATTCTCAGCACCTTAAACTGCTCCACACAGTTGAACAGTAAACGAGCGAAGTAAAAATATATGCTGCAAACGTTAAAAGCTACTTCCATGGACACACAACAGTTCGTAGGATGAGCTTTCCTTCCAAGGAAGAGGATACTCCGTCCTTAACTGAAAGTTACCATCAAAATATGGCGGCACTAATACTGCCATAAAGGTGAACGTCGTACAGTAGATGAACAAGTACCGATGCCTGGGCCAGTTCATGATGTAGTTGTTTTGCAGCCATGATCGACGCCATCATTCGAAGTAGATATTCAATAAAAGCTTCTCTAGCCGATCTTTGTATGAGTACCCCAGAACGCGTCTTGCCATTGACTAAAACATTTTTTTCTGCTAGACATGTTCCTTGCTACTTTCGATCAAATTACCTTTACGATAACAATTGGTATAGATAGCACGTAGACGATCGGACCTAAACCCACATTTTCCCCAGTAATGTACCTGCTGTAAAATTGGTTTGACTTGTGATGACCAGAAAATATGATATGGCGGTTAGAAAGTTTTAACGTTCAAGCCAAACCCACAAGGTTCGAGCAGTATGTTCGAAGGTAGCACGATTTAGATGCTTTGGTAATTGTCTCGCTCGCCTGTTGAGGTAACTCTTCATAGCCAAACGGTAACCACAAATAAGTGTGATTTTCAAAATTCTGTAAAGGTTACTTTCAATTAACATGCCATGGAAAAACGAAAATGTGTCTTACTGAATTGGACAGTCCAATAACTGTTAGCTTATTTAAATGGCAGAAAAAATAACAGCTGGCAACATAAAATATATTTGTAGAAAGGAGAACCTTGTATAAGAATGGCATTAAATATAACAGGTTCGGTTTATTTCTATGACTGCGAAATGCATCTCAACTACTAATATGCCCACGCTGCAGGAAATGGAACTTCCACCAATTGACTACATTACACTCCAGGTGTAGGAAACGCGGTATGGCATGTGGCTTGCGATTTTACTTATTGACCCAGCTGAATCTTTTCAAAACCTGTAGAGATTTTCTTTTGGTGTACAAAGTATTTGAGCCTTGCTTTAAAATTGGCCCGTAATTTCCAATTGTGTTTGAAGTCAGCTTATGTAAATATTAGTGCGTAATAGCTACTTATATATCTAGGGAGGAAAACAACCTTTGCTCCAGTGCTGTTATGATTATATCGGTTGCTATGGTACACTTAATTAAAAATTGAAAACTAATTATTTGACTTGCTAAATAACAGATACCCTTTATACCTCAGAATTTATTTTGAATCCTGCCTTAAGCACAAATGAATGATCTATTATGGGCACAAACAGCAAAGTTTTCATAAGCAAGCACTTTATGAGACTCTTGTTTTACGAATGAGCAACTCAGGGTTAAAAAATATATAATGCAACATCAGTTTTGTTTCGTGGATTCGTGGAAGCATATTATTTCAATTAAATGAGTATCGAAACAAGAATGCTTTGTTTTAATTATGCCCCTTTCCAAATCCCACACTTACCAGTTTGATTATGATTGTAGAGCTCAACAGTTACCATAAAATATCTCGCGAGCTAATAGAACACATAGCTTAGAATAAACATGCTAAGTTCTTTCACGTTCCGCCCCTGGGAACAGCTTGTCTATGCTAAAAGTTCAAAATATCTGCTGCTTGCATCTCGTTCACTGACTAATGTCTTTGAAGAAGCCGTAAAAGTTGCTCCAAATACGAGTAACAGCAGTTAAACCTGGTTGGAACTGTTTATTCTCACGTAAGTTATAGTTAAACAAAACAAATTACAACTACGTCACCAAAACAACTAATTTAACCTATAAACAAGGGCATACCCGACATGGGATTGTGTAAAATTGTTGAAGTCCCTCGAAAATTCAGAGCGGGTAGTATTTATATCCTCCTAAAACAAAGAATACCACAGCCAGGGATTGGTTTAAATTTACATAAGTTTTTTAACGATTGTTCAACAATACGTAACAGCTTATAAACAAAAACCTGTGGCAATTTGGAAAATAAGGATCAACTAATTGCGTAACACCTCCGTTTTAGCTTCTTTCGCACTAGTGTCATGTCAACCGTTTTTAGCACGACCAGGCTAAAAGTTAGATGTACTGCCGGTAAAGTGGATTCACATCCGTGGTGCACTTGCATCTTCAACGGGGTATTTTTCGCACGGAGTTCTGTCATCAGATGTGCTATTGCGTCCTGCATTATTCGCCTGATATCACGGAGTTCAATCGCTCCGCCAGTGTATGAAAGCTTTAAGAATGTCCATAAACACCTCCTGTAAGCGTGTTTATAACTTGCAGCTTGCACGGGCCTCTCCATGTAGCATATTCACTGCCCGATCCTACTTGTTACCGCTTCAACCTTCCTGGTATGTGAATTCCTAGCTATGATGTGCAGTACTTAATTTTTTGTGTTTGTAGGTTCCCAATTAAGGACACGCAGCCTGCTTCTTGGCTATTCGAATCGACTTTTACAGTTGTGGCTCCAAACATTGAGTTGCAGATGATCTCGGTCCAGCCCAGCCCTGATTTCAGCCTCCAGCAGACAGTAACGGCCCCATCTGCCTTTCAGTACTGTGAGTGTATCCTTTCTGGTGTTTTGAGCCAATTTAATGCGCTTTATTAACCGTAATTATACCGTATGTTATTTTTTTTTATACGACACTTTAATTCGCAACGAGTCTGACACTAAATCGCACAAAATTTTGTCCAAATGTGTTATTCTGTGTTCTCTAGATTTAACATGTAGCTCTATTCGTTTTTTTGGTTTGTTGTGTGGCGAAAATTGGGATTCCCAAGTGTATTATAATTTGGTGTGGCCAACGACAACCTCAAATCACCATTAAATAAAAAAATCTCCTGAATCTTACTTTTAAACAAACTTATATGCTCTAAATTTTATTATTTACAATTAATCGATAAATTCTACTGCAAAGAAATCTGTCATAACGTTATCTTTAAAATTATGTTTTCGTGCTGTTCAAATATCTGGAAGCTTCATTTGGATTTTGTATTAAATATCGCTTTACTGGTCCCGTCGCCATTGCTCTATATTAATGCTGCCTTGTCGTCAACGCCATTTTTCCAGCAATTTCTTATAATCTCCGCCGTTCTCCTATCAACACCATCGGCCATCTTAGTCTACAGTTACTGCTTCCTAAAGCACTGCATTGGCGTAAGTAAATCTGCTTTAATTGTATTAATAATGCATGTGGTGAATTACTGCCAATTTTGAATACGTTAGGCTAGCGCATGTATGAAAAATATTAAGAACTGCCTGCTTAATTCGTACCTAAATTGTGAGAGCATCCTCACTGGGTGTGTAGATTGCTATCTGCAATCGATGTCTCACTTGTCACTAAGTTCCCAGAAATGACTTCAACAACTTTTTAAGTACAGTGGCGTCACGTGTGAGTGTATTAAGACTGGTGTATTGCCGACATTTGCAGCTGTGCCCGAGAATAAATGCTCTATTTTGGTGTGTTGTTTAATATGGGCTGATTAAATTTGATATACTTTTATTTCTTGTGAAACGAAATACAGCAGTACAAGTGTTCAGGGAAAATACGAGGCAATCTGCATATTGTACCGATAGAAGTTTTCTTGGTGAAATCTGTCATTACATGTCTTGCTAGTGAATACCAGGTTGCATCAATAACAATAACAAGAATTTGCCCCTGCATCTACCACCGTTGTAACCGTTGTGAGCAAGCCCCCTTTTCAGAGACTTGCACTAAGTCACTAGACTTAAGTGGGAATTCCCATATAACACTTACACTTTACAATCTACAAAAAAATGACTAGGAAACGTACATAATGAACCAAGACTGTACTAGTAATGCATATTTTTACTATTGTATGTACCTCTATTCCAAAAGTGCACAAGTACTATGTGTACGTAAAGTATACAAAATTAAGAGTACGTTTTTTAGAAATATAGTAAGTCATATTATTGGTGATTACAATCAACATATACGGTCTACATTTAAGTCTTCCTTATGTACAACGGTACACATGCTCTACTTTGCACCATCTTCCTACTATTCTAAAACGTTTAAATACTCGAGGTGCCTACATATTAACAAAAATCAGTAGAAATTCTTTGTATGTAGTTCAGTTATTCTACATCTGAGCTATAGCTTCACTCTGTTTATTTATCAAAGAACTGAGAAGAGTATAAACAGAAAAGGAGAACTGAATGAGCTGGAATTATAAGAAAAATGTACTATATTGTGAAGATTAACACCACATAGCTTACCTTCATAAAACTAGGTAAACTCAAATATCCAAACCCTCCAGCAGAAATTCTTATTGGCTTCTGGGATCTGAGCATTATCAATACCAGCGACTTTTGCAGGTCTTGTTCTGTATAAGACAAGTGCCATCCACACCGGAAAACGCAGCTAGACAGCTCTGCACTCTAAAATTGACAGTTATTGAGGAGTAAAGCTAGATTAGGTTAACCTGACCTCAAGAATCAGCTCGTTCCCCATGTAGCAGTAAAGCAGTATCTCGCCCAAGTGCCCCATTAGGAATGTGAAAGAACTGCTTATGTCTTCTTTGACGACGGTCTGAAAGCATATCTGTTCAACACTGTCATATAAATCTTTTAAAATGATTACCGCGACAAAACTGGACAGGCAAACCGTTGCAATGCTGGACAAAAATTGTACTAGAATATAATAATTGAAGATATAGTTTATTTCATCGCAAGCCCTGGAAAAAGATTGGTAGCTATAATAATCTGTCTATAATAATCAACAACACTTGCATGGTGGTAACATGTTTATTAATTTTATTCCGCTTGCAATTTACTGGCGCTTGTCACTGGTTGTGGCTCAAGGAAGGCGCGAAATGCTGTCTGCGATGCCAACCCAAAGGAAGCGGGGTAGAAAAGAAGAAATGAAACAGATCGTCGTACATCAGTGCCCGGAAATAAGTTCTAGCAACCGGAAGCTAATTCATCGGTCTTCGTGACATATCAGTTGATCCCGAATTAATTACAAACTTTTCCGATCTCGCTTCTTTAAAATACCCTGGGAGTGCCATATTTGAACCCGAAAAACGGATCAGATTTATAACCAAGACCCTTGGAGCATTCCGCAACCATTTACGCTTCCCGTTGAACTAGGGTCCCAAACAGCTTTATCATTCGAGACCACCGTCAAAAGATGACTAGCACATACCTATAGTATTTGGTATCGTTAAGTTTCTGCATTATGCTGTAATCGCCCAATTCATGTGTGTAATTCATTCAAGGGTTGAGTCTTTCCCATTCTGGTTGACTGGACTAGGTTGACTAATTGCTGCTAATCTATCACAATTAGTTGCCCTTAGAATGTATTGTCGTGACGTCATCGGGAATTCTCCCTCGTAACAATAGATTAATAACGTGCCAACCACTGCTTCGAAATTCGAACAAAGAACACATCCATCTCCCGCTTAACACACCCTTGGTTAAAGACTTAAATTATAATGGTGGCTTAACATTTAATGAACATCCCTACATGCCTCTACCGATTTGACTCTTCTAAGTAAACACGTTTATGATCAGTACGTACTACCATTAGAAACGTATGGTACTTAAATATGGGTTAAAAGTAGCTAGTAAACGATGGAGCGGCAAATCCTTTCCATATTTTTGAGAAACCGAAAGCAAAATATCTGAATCAGACCAAAAACAAAAATTAAACACATCACAGTAGCTGTGGCAGAACTACAAGAAACTTCGCGGGGTACGTTGTAACGTTCAAATTGCAGCAGATGGTCAGACACTATATTGACATGTAAATCATAAATGGTCAAAACAATAAATGGGTGTCTACCAATGCCATCAGCATAGGATATAAAACGATTTGCTGTTCTGACATGGTTGAGGATGAGTAAATATTCAAGTTATATTATGTATTTCCTATATATCACCATCCTTTGGTGGCTTTTCTCCATTTCAGAGTGATGTTTTAACTTTTAACTTTGTCAGTTACTATTCTACTACTAGTCTTCCATTCGGGTTAACATATATCTGAGAAATATTTCTTTATTTTTTTGTCGGTATGTGTACTTCGTTAATTTCATGATGTTCCAGTATGTATTGGTTCTAGAGTTTAAAGTATCTTAGCATATGTCTCCATCTTATCTTTTCTTGCCGTTTTCAAGGTTTGGTCCGATATAAAATTTCTCGAATGTTCTTGACAGTCAAGGTCGATTTTGTTAATGTTTACAAACTTACTTTATGATATCAGCCATAAAAATATCATTATTCCCCAGAGTCGTATCTTTATAAAAGATTACATTTCCAAGTTAATTTTTTGTGGCAAATGAGAAGCATTTCAGCCTTTCTCGAACAAATTTAAGACTACTAGCAGTTTTAAATTTGATCTGCTTCTAGTAAAAAACGATTTATTTTTCTGCAAATTTTCCGATGTAGGTGATCAATATTAAATGGATGAAATAGAAGAATAGAACAAAGACCAACAATTAGACCACGGGAGATGCTAAAAAAAGATCATTTACGGATATTGAATTCAATTTATACAAAATTATAGAAAAAAATATTGACTCCGAAAGGATATTGCACCGCGGGAAAGCTAGATAGAATCAGAATTGAAACAATTGGAAACATAGGAGAGATAAGAGAAGAAACAGTAAAGTGAATCTATTCAGGGTGGTACGGACATATCGGGGGCATGGATAAAACCCATATTCCGAAGAAAACTATGGGATATTTCTCTAAGAACGCAAAAAGGCTAGGAAGACCGCGAAAACGCTGGACATAGTCAGAGATGAAACAACAGGGAACATAATGGAAGTATAAGAAGATATAGTGGAGGAGGTGAAGTGAATCTAATTGTGATAGTTTAGGCATGGAGGATGAATGAAATGTATATTCCGAAAAAAGCTATGAAATGGTTGCCCGAAAACTCTCGAAGCCAAGAAAATGGCGAAAAATATGAACAGAGTCAGAAACGTCACATATGGAAGCTGATGGAGCCACAAAAGGGCGTAGTGAGTAAGTGAAGTGAATCTGGCTGTGGTTATGTAGATATGTCCAGAAGATGTATGAAACACATATTCTAAAGGAAATTATGAAATGGTTCTCCTCAGAACTTTAGAAGCCAGGAAGACGGCGAAGAAATTCAATAGTCAGAAATGAAACAAAAAGTAATATAATGGGGGTAGAAGAGGACATAGTGGAGGAGGTGATGTAAATCCAATTGTGATGGTTTATACAAGAAAGGTGAATGAATTGCATATTCTAAAAAAAAGCTACGAAATGGTTGCCCCAAAAACTAAAAAAAGCTAAAAAAATATCAAAATAAGACACATGATGGAGCGAGCTACAAAAGGACGCAATGGAAGGGGTGAAATGAATCTGGTTGTGGTTATATGGATAGAATATATCCCGAGAAATTTAAAAGCCAGGAGGACCGCAAAAAAGCTCGATAGAGTCAGCAATGAAACAATAAAGAACAGAATGGGAGTAGAAGAGGACATAGTGGAGAAGTTGAAGTGAATCTGGTTTGGTTGTATGGACATGTCAAGAAGATCGATCAAACACGTTTTCCGAAGAAATCTATGAAATGGTTTCACCAAAAACAGAAAAAATGGAGAAGACCTAAAAAAATGTTGTTGGAACGGAGATAGAGCGACAAGTGACATAGAAATCTTCTCTTGAGTGGCTCGGAAGAAAAATGATGTGTTCTGCCTTAGAGCAAATTCCACTTAAAGTTCTTTTTATTTATATTAAAAGATCTCATAAGGTCATATTATATAGTGCCCTTCTGCACCCAATGATTACGCTGAGTTTTGCTTCAGTAAAGTATTTTCTCAATATCCCCCAAAACTTATGTATAAATTCACTAATGTTTCCCGGTCTATCGTTTCAATATCGGTTGTGCTGATTTCTAATTCAACATAGTGAAGAATTCTATGTACTTTCTTTCATTTTGGAAATTACCTCGAAGAGCGCATTAACATACTATTGCAAAGTTCTGCTCATATTACCAATGAATTTAATGGTTTGACTAACAGAACTTCTTGGAAAACCTATTACTATACTTACCAAATCAAGTCTTGATGCTTTCGAATGCAGGAAACCAAGAACTGCATTGCTTCCTTTGGGGGACGATCTGGATTTTTCATGATATCTTCAAAATGTTTCACCAGATATGTTCTCAACAACTTGAATTGAGCCACACAGTTAAACAACAGGCTAAGGAAAAACAAATCCATGCCGCAGACTATAAAAGCCAGTTCCAAAGACAAACAGCCTTGATACACGTACAGTAGTTCGTAGTACGGGCTTTCCTTCCAAGGAAAAGGGTACGCTGTCCTAAAGGGCAAGTTGCCGTCGAAATATGGAACCAGTATATACTGCATGCAGGAGAGAAAAGCTGCAGCTGTGTACCCCGAGAGTATGATAAACATGTAGCGACTGCCCTGGGTCACTTCTTGATCCAGTTCTTCACCGGCGATGGTCGAAGGCCAGAAGTCATAGTACACCTTCGACAGTAATTTTGCTAATCGATCATTGTACAGCCACGCTAGCACCCTTCTTGACGTTGTCTAAAGTGATATATGCACTAGAAATGTTCCTGTTTGTTGTAAATTTAGTTACCTCTATCATTACAACTAGTAGAGAGAGCGCGTAGCAGATGGGGCCCAAACCCACACTTTCCCCAGTAACGTAGAAAATTTGGCCCACTATGAAAGCAATATAACCCATAATGATCAGGATGTTGATTATTGCGGTGAGCCAGTTTTGACGTTCCGGCCAAACACACAAACTATCAAGTACTACCTTAGAAGGCACTAAGAGCCATTTAGCTCCATCTTTAAAGATGTGCCTGGGTAGTTTTTCTTTTTTCTGATTGGAAATACCCTCCATCGATAACAATTGCTCTTTAATTTATTATTTTTTTACTTTTGGAGAAAGAACCAGAAAATTACACTTGGCTTGCAAATTTTAACCAAATCAAATAGTTAGCTTTTATTATTTTTTCAAATCAAATTATGTTAGTCAATGTTAGATAACGTTTTTTAATAGTGCCACCTACATCCATATGAGAATATGGCACTATAAATAGTAGAAGGTAAATTAAACTGAAGCTCTAATTCTTACAAAAATTTATTTACATACTAACATAGTATTACAAACACATTATCACAGTCTAAAATTATCGGAAGTTAGAATTAAGCACTTTCAGACTATTCGATAATTCAGATAAGTACCCTATCGACCAGGAAATAATCTCTAATTTAACTAATGACAGCTACTTATTACAACACTTTGGTTTTCTTCCCAGGGGTAGCGTGTCTTGCAATTTTAAAAAGAATTTTGACTAGTTGAACTGTAATGTAAATCAACACCAAGATGATTGCTGTTAAGAACGCTAACACATCCAGGAGATAATACTGGTAGAAGGGCAGATCAACTGCAGGGCTTCGCAAGTGTTCAGCGCCTTGATGTCTTAAAACGTATTCTGTCCACCAAACTGCTCGTTCCAAGCCAGTCATAGGCTGATCTTGCGCTAGCTTCGCCAATTTCTTAATCCGGTTCCGGTATCTGCAAAAAAAAATTAATAACCTTTTCAAGAAGAGGATAAGTGCAAATGCATACTTTGTATTTTGCATAACTTCAATGATTGCTTCTTTAAAGTCCTCCTTGGTCATAGTTTTGTGATCCAAAGACAAAGCTATGCCTTTAGCGACCATCTTTTTGATATTAGTAGGCTGATCCCCGAAGAAAGGCAGCCCCAGCATGGGGGTGTGACTGTAAATCGACTCCTCGATAGACTGCCACCCGCCTTGAGTGATGAAAAGCTTGACGTTTGGATGTTCTAAAAAGTTGCGTTAACTTTTGACTACAAAGAACTATTTGGGACTTACTCAAAACGTCCTGTTGTGGAAGCCACCTCGACATCAAAACGTTTTCCGACTTGTTTGCAAAACCATCGGCATCGATCTTCCAAAGTACTTTGTAAGGTAGTTCCGAGAATGTCTTCACAATGATATCAATTGTATGGTCGCGAATGTTTCCTCTTTTTACATTGGTTCCTAAGCTGAAGTAAACCACTCCTTCGGTGCCGTCATCGAGAAACTCTTGTAAATGCTGAAAAAATCCATTAATACAAAATTTCAGGCAAGGGTTGCAATGTTACCTTAGGCAAAGGTTTGGGAGCTTTGATGTGACTTCCTCCCCCAATTGGAATAATGGCGGGGACAAGAGGCCTCACCACGTTAAAAATGGGGTCCACATTGACGAAGAACAAGCTGAGCTTTTCCTTTAGACTATCCATGGTTGTAAAGTGATCTCCAAAGTGTTTCCTAATTGCTATAGTTTCCTGGGGAATCACCGCGTAGTCCACGTACAATTTCAAGAAACTCAAGTAAAGGGTGCTAACAACCCGCTCCATAAATTTCAAGGGCGTAACAAACGGCAGCGAAATGTCAGGATGGAGCACAGGGTGGGAGGGATTTCCCAAGGAGTGGTAAACCGTACTGATGACCTCCATAGAAGCAATTCCTATTAGAGGGCACTCGTACAATTCAGCGAACGCGTACATGGTCGGGTGGAAGAATTCCGCCATCACCAAGTCGAACTGCTGCCCATCCTCCTTCTTAATCAGTTTCTGCACCTGCGGATGCAGCAGCTCTTGCTCGACGATGTCCTTGATGGCGGCGACGAATTGTTGGATGAACGCTATGTTGTTTTCCTGGGCAACCTCGATCAAGTTCGTGAAGTTATGTTTGACGTCCCACAGGTCGTAGGCGAAGTGCAGGTCGATTTCTGTGAGGTTGGTCAGGGTTGGGTCCTTTAAGGGGTCTGTCGTCAGCAGCGTCACTTGGTGCCCCCTCAGCGACAGCTCCCTCCAGATCTGCTGGAAGGCCACCTGGTGGCTGTAGGATGGGGTTGGCACGATCGCGAGAATACGCGCACCGCTGGTATAGCCGAGGGCAGCCAACAAGCAACAAAGGATGAGCTTCTTCATTTTGGCTAAAGGTGTAGCACTGATTAGGGACGAGCGAGGCGGTGGCTATTTATATAGTCAGGAACAAGTACTCTCGTATCGGGGCCATTATCTGTGATGCGGGGCGATTGGATTCAAAGCCACTTGTAATTTGAAACTGGCAATTAACATATCAACATGTGGAACAGTGGTACGTATACGTTCATTCTAGCCAATACTAAAACAAGTCCTCAGCAACAAGCTTTATCAAAACGGTATCATAACATTTTAAACAAAAACTGCAAATAAGTTTTATTAGGAAAACCACAAACTCAATGAAATTATTTAAAACTTAATTATTTCATAATTTTTAGAACTTTATCTAATCGAGATAGTGACATAAGCAACTGTTTCACATACAATGCCACTGACGTACATAAGCACTGACATGGCATGACTTCCTGTCGTGATTGAATCGTACAATTTCTTATTGTTACCAAGGTGCATTTCTGTTGTTAGATTCATAAAAACATCAGCAATTGAATTTCTTGTAACAAACCCAGACACAATATTTCACAAAGCAGTGTTACCAAACATAATGTAGGCTAAGTGGTACTCCTCATGGGTTTATTTTAGGTCAACTATTTTTCTGTTCTATGGTTTTTTAAAGATAGAACTATTAGTCAAGTAATAAAAGGCAGTTTGAGTGTTTTTTTTATATTACTCAGTAATCTTCTACGTTTCCTGTATTCTAAACTACAATGCTACGTCCGTCATCTAATCTAATCTTCTGAAGATTTTCACACGAACGAAATTGTCTCGTTTCTTCAATATAACAAATTTACGTGTGCGAATAAATGGAATTTTTCTCCCAGGCGTGTGTTTCAAGGAGGTATCACTTCAGCTAAATGATTCTTTAAAATAACTTATCGTTCGACACATAAGCCACAACGTTACGTCTAGACAAGTTTTAAAGAAGCTTCCATTGTTTCTTATGTAAAATGGCATAAAAAAATTGTTGATGCGAGCACTAGCTAGAATATAAAAATACCCTGTGTGATAATTGGTTTTTAAAGAAATTCTAGTTGAGATATCTATTCCATCTTCTCGCAGTCTGGCGACTCTCATTTAATATTCATATAAAATCTTATTTATAATCGGGACATTCCTTAAAGTGATATTTGAGATTTCACTGAAAGATAGATATTCAAAATTATATTTTAATCTACCAATCATTACTCATTATCTATTTTATAATAAATACATGAAAAGTATGTCGCATTTATCAGATTAATAAAATTCTTTTGGCTTCTGTAAGGAATTGCAACTGCGAGAAAAGGCAGATTTATATGTTCAAACGAATACATTTATCCAACATACTTGAGTATGGTGTGCTAAGGAAACACTTCAGATAAACTATTTCCAAAACTTCCCTTATCTCAACGGCGCAACGTTTTTGTATAAAATAGATAAGAACCCAATTCTTATATCACTTCAGATGATAAAAGGCGTACACTTGAACTGAGAACTAAAAATATTAAGTGGCACAATTGAATATGACGCATTTTAATTGTCCCATTCATTAAAAACGTGATGCTTGAGAAATAAAGTGATACTATGCTAACCGTACTCTGTGGAAATATCTTGAAAAGTTTCCAAAGTCTGGCTATTAAGCAACTGGGAAGTTAAGTTAAATAATTGTTGTACTAAATGAGGACATGACAAACAATTTCAAATTAATAAGAGGGTTCAGTTTTCCATCACTTATCAATCGTCATACATATTTAGAGTTGTACGTAGATGCAGACCAAAATCTCTCTAAATCCACGATGCTTGCTACGGTACAAAGCAAAGCCGTGCTGTCTGTAGCCACATAATTATGATACCCAAGTACTTACCATATCCTTCTCGACAAAACAGTTTTCTTGTGGTAAACAAGTAAGTGTCCGAGGCCCTTTAGATTTTTTTACGTAGATAGTATTGTGGTGGCTCTTTTTGGACTGACATTAAGTCAATCGCTTTCAGTCATAGATACAACATTTAGGGCCTATTGTAGGGGCCACCTAACTATGTTAACAGATTTGCCTTCTACTACCGTGACAAAATGGTCAGCGCACCCTAAGCGAGTAACCCTTCGCTTCTGAGCTTTCGTAGAAGTTCCTCCATGAAAAGGATTCATAGCAGAGGGAAAAGGACTCTCCTCTGGGAACACCCTTCTGTTACCAGAACTGCTACGTTATCATCCAGCAGTGTTCGTGGGCCACCTTTCTTCTCAGCAGTCTATCCACTTCCAGCAAGATCAAGCTTACCAACGGCCTACAACGTTAATAAAGTAGGGGTTTGGCTAGAAGTGTCCAGTCAAACTTGTTCTGGTTACCATCCACCCATCGCCGTGGAACTTGATACAGAGCGGGGCAAGCTGTGTGTGAAGTGGCGACTAGCAGCTTCTGATTCAGATGGCAAATACGAGGAGCGATGACTGTAGTCAATTGCCTTGCTCAAGAATGATCTGGACTAGAAAGTGACAGAGATCTGCATATATGAGACCCCTTACCTAAAACCAACATAATAGCAAAATCATTAAAAAAAACGATAGTTAGACAAACGTATGACAAATCTTGGTACCTCAAATCAAGAATTTCGCAGTTTCTATACAGCAAGTAATTATAGCTATTATGCATGCAGCTTGGTATTGTAAAATCTTGGAAATGCAGTCTTTTGCTCGAGTCTAGAAAATTTTAGAAAGTTACTTTCCTCTATTAATTGTCCTTTTTAGAACCTCAGATAAACCAAGCGTTCGTTATTATTCGAGTGAAAGAGACTAAGAATATTCTAATTAAAATACGTCTATGGGTCTTTATATTACAAATCAAAAATCCTATAAATAGAATCAATTATACAAGGTATAATTCATACACAATGTTTATTCCTCTAAACAGGTTATGTTAGGGTGTCATTTTGGTTGGTACGCATGTGAAATAGCTAGACATGACAAAATTGGGTCATGTTCTTTTCAATTTGTGGTTATGATTTGTGAATACTGCCTTGTTGCTAGTTGAAGTTTTGTGTCGTTTTGTAAAATTTTCGGCATTTTGACATTAAAATTGCAACAATGTCAATAAAAAGTTATAGTTTTTTCATGTCACAGTTTGCCTTCCATCACAATTCATGCATGAAACTTAATAAAAACACATAACAGCTTACTGGGAAGAGAAAACATGGTACATGTACACAAGATAAAAAATCTGGAAGCTCCGGGAAAACCTGCGGGGGATAAGCCGTTCGCTTAGCTTTGTTGACAAACAGCTCTCGGAGAGGCAGCGTGTGCCTGCCGGTGGTTTCGTGGCTTAAAAATGATTAAAGATAGCTTGGCCTGTAAACAAGATGCGATAAATTTGAATTATCACTCCTGGGAGTGCTTTTCAGGGTGTTCGGGGGTTGTGACAGTGTCAAAGCAGGTAATATGCCAATTAACTCGGCCAGAAGAGCCTTGTGCGAGACAGATTTTACCTTGAAGGAAATCCGACCGTGGGCGTTTGCCGGCTTGTATTGAAGAGCATCAAGCTGCGTTTCCTGAAATTCTGCAGGGTGCTGCTGGAGAACCTTTCTTCTGTTCGAAAAGGCATCCAGTAAGTCGATTTTCGCCTAGTTACGATGCTGGTGAAAATGCACCATTTTTCTTTTTCTATGAATAATGGCGTCCCATGCGGGGCGCTATAACTTGGGCTTTAGGTTGAACCACTGTAAGGGGGGGGGGAGATTAGGTGATCTGATAGCTACTATGAGAAGGCTCACCATCAATAGCGGATAGATCTAGTAGGGGCTGCAGGCTGATAGGTGAGGTCATATTTCTAGGACGGGCTTTCGGAGAAAGTCTGGAGTCAAACTGAAACTGGATGCGATACCGACTCTCAGAATTTGTTCAGACAACCGTTCTGACTGGCTCATTTGAACATTCAACAACCAGTTAAAACTTAGGGAATCAAAACAAAACACTGCCGACAATTACCATAATTAAACTTACAATTATGCAAAAACTAGTTAACTAATCTTAAAATTAATTTAATTTTCAGATTTATTACTGCACAAGATTCATTTCTTGTAAATTTTGTTCCAATCAGTAATGGTTTTGTGCGTTTTACATTTATCACTATTTTGAAAAGTACATTTTCATATTTAGGCAATTTTAACTGAGTTTGTTCCGCAGCCTGTTTTTGTAGGGTCCCATTTGTCGCCTTGAAAATCTTTCCTGCTGTAGACCACCGCCTCTGTGCTATAGTTCCAGCTTGCAAAGTTTGTTTGAAGCAAAAATGGTTTCGACAGAAACTTAACTTTCCGGACACAATGTGGCGGCACATGAAACTTCGCTATGGGCGTCTCTGCGGACCACGCCGTTGGTGCACCAATTTACATGAATGTTAAATGCACAAACGTATGTTTAGTCAAATATTTCGAAGTAAAAAGTCGACGTTGTCTAAGTTCTGTGTTCGTAGCTGTCTGCGCTTTGGAGGTATTTTGAGTGAAATAGACTTTATGAGGATAGAGCCTCTTTTTAACGTTTATTTTATCTTATGTTCCGCTGGCATTAATGCTGTGCTTCTTGCAAGATTATCGTATTTGCCTATTAAACTTATTAACAGCTCTATTTATAATTATTTACAGATGCTGTAGTTCGACTATTTGTATGGAAGCATATGACATAGCAATATATTTTCTATTAACGAGCACTGTAACACCCGGCCCTTCTTGTAAGGGTTGTTAAACTTTACGCTCGTCGGGTAGCTATTAAACAGTCGGAGATAATTTTGGTTCCTCAGATATGATAGTTTAACATACAAAACACCATCGGGATACAATTAAACAATTTAATTTGTTTAGCTGTGATACACTTAGATATTTCAACATTCATCATTAACAAGAAATTACAATAAACTCGTGTAGGCTGCTGGAGCTGATAACCGGCGTTCTTATCTCGGCGGTCGGCCAGGCATTGCAGGTGCGGTTGATAAGCGGCCCAGTTTTTGTCCCTTCGGAGTAGGTAGCTGGACAAAATCGAATTAAACGGTCTGCCAATTATACAATAAAACACATCACGGTTCTGGAGATTTAACTGATAAGACGCGGGTGAAGCCCGGCGTACTGCCTCTAAATTAATTTAGGGACGTCTGGAGACAGATAAACTAAAAACGCCGCATTGCGTTAATAAATATGACTTTAATTTCATAGTCCGAACGCGAGCTCAATGTGGCCGCTTTTCCTCCAAAGCCGGCCGGGAAATTTCGTGCGCTCGGACTATTTTCGACTGGCGAATTCTGGGTTAAGTAGTAATGGCCCTAGTGAAGAGGATGCAATATTTAGCCACCAATTCAACTAAGTTCAGGTTTAATTAATAACGGTATTAGTGAAAAGGATGCAATATCTAGCCACCAATTCAACTAAGTTCAGGTTTAATTAATAATGGCTTTAGTGAAAAGGATGCAATATTTAGCCACCAATTCAACTAAGGCCCGGGATAATTAATAACGGTAACAGGTCGGGATTCGGCTTTCAGGGAAATAAATGGTTCTGGGAGAATCTCTTCGACAGGAACAGGGATACAAGCAGGTGGAACTGGGAACTGGAACTGGGATGGAAGTCTTCGCTGGGGAAGTAAATTCGGATCTCTGTGTCTCTCTGCCTCGGAATGAGTTCCGCCGTTCGTTTTATGCGACTTCGAACGCTTCTAAAAGTGGGGAGAAACAGCGCGCGACGCACTTTTGTACTTACTGGATGTCCCCGAACGTGACGTCGGTCACTGCGCTCTGCTTATCGCCTCGTGCATTGACATTACGGAAATTACGATAACGTGAGGTCGGACAAGGATCGAATTTAAATATTATATTAATATTCGGAAATACAAATTTGATCTGCAGGCAAACGTTACAGCACTACTAATTGGTACTATAATTAAGTACCTATTGAACAATTAATCAGACAGTGGTTTCTACCACGCCTGTATGCTGACAATAATTAAACTCGTTTATTTGATTTTTTATTTAAAGGAATCACAGAACAATAACAAATACCGTGACTACGTTGACTTTGAAGGTACATACAACTACAAGCTCTAATGGCTGCTCGCAAATAACAGAAACTGGTATACCGGGTGACAATGAGACTAGGGTCATGCTTATATCTTCTTTATTTATGAATCGATTTGGATAAAATTTTATACCAAGATACTACACATAATTTCTAATTGGCCCATAGATATAGTCAAAATGAGTGACTTCCGGTTTTACCGGAAATTATACCAACTTTGATTTTTTTAATGGAACAGCCTGTATATTTTATGTTTTTCTGAATCTACGAGTCAAATTACATATAACATTCTTGCCAAATTTTCTACCACGATATCTCTTTGTTTTAGAAGTTTCTCAGAAGAGGTAGGCAGGCTCACCATTATCTGACGGTGGTTTTCAACTTAAAAGCTAAAGGCATTCAGCTTGCAATTGTACCTACACGAGTTCGGAACACACTCCCTCTCTGCAAAAGCTTTGCGCTCATTTCTGCTGTCTTGAGTTAATCGCAAACACATCACTACATAGTTGAGCTACCAGTCACATCCGCCTCATCTGTACACGCTTTACTAAATCTAATTATTAACAGCTACTAACAATCAATTAAGAGCATACACGTACAAATCGACTTAAAAAGTTACTTCAAATACGCTCAATGGGGCAAGGTCAAGGGGCAGGGCCTCAACTGAGTGCCTGACTTGTCTCGAATACTAGTACATCCGGCTACCTGTAGCCGACACCTCAAATGACGGCTTTGATTTCCCACGTCTCTGGATACTAGGACAGGATTACTCTCGGCCCGACAGCTTAAACGGCGGCCCCACTTTTACCCCTGGATCCCTGGGCAAACTCCGTGCGTTCTGCTCGGGGTAGCTTGTCTTGGATACTAGTCAGCGGTGATGCTGCCCGACACCTCAAACGACGGTCATGATGCGTCTCGGAGCGTCTAGGACGATTGCTCCTGTTCCTGCTCCTCAGTCGATGTCACACTCGTCTGGAATAGTAATACAGACTACCGGGCCGACACCTCTAGCGACAGTTCGAAATCTTTCCCTCGCCTTGGCTACTAGACCAAAACTGTTCCTGGCCCGACATCTCGTAAGGGCGGCTCCTCGTTTGCCCCTTCGATCCGTCTCTTTCTGCTCAACTAGCTGAAACAGTTCCACCTCGTGAAGGCAATAGTACCGTCTTGAGAACACTGGACTGTATAAGCACCCTACTGTGCCCCTTGGGTTGCCCTTCTGTCTCTGTGCATACTGGACTCCCTTTGGGGTGTGGTTAGGAGACACACACCTTGGAGCCCGTTGGATTGATCAGGCAAGCGAGTTGACAGGTACTGGGCTACAAGCTAGAAGTGAATATTCGCGCAGCTGTAAATCTCCAGCGAATGCCGCCGTAAATAATTAATTCATACAAGATAGGAGTCACCACTCTTCAACTATGGAGAACGGACAAAGGAGAAGAAGAAGATTTACAAGTAAATAGTGATCAATCCATTTCCCCTTCAATGTGATTCACCGACGCCGGTTATTGATATTGTGTACCTTTTAAGAACTTGTATATTGGCACAATAAGTTATTATTATTATTAAATAATGAATTTTAAAAATTAACCAAGAAGCACATTTTATTCTACCACCATGAAATAAATTAAGTGTACCCTTTTCAACTACATTTTAAAAAGTAAAGACTGCAATAAACTTCTAAATCTCTAACCAGTACAATTAGAAATAAAATACATATTTTTTTAATCCTTATTTTCAATTTTATTTGTACTCTGAGGTAAAGTATTAACAGTTTTGAAAGAGTTCATACATGCACGGTCCAATATGCGAACAATTTTTGGGGCACAAAACGTTTCTTGACAACTGATTTATGTTAATACATTCTGCGTTTGTCGTACATAGATGCTCGCTAGTTGATAAGGACAAACAATCTGGTGATTAACAATTTTAGTCACATTGTTACCGTATTAACGATGAATTTCAACGAACTAGCCTGATAAGATTTTTTCATTAGTATATCTCGGACAAGTGTGGTATGACGATAGTACTGACAAGTACTGATTTAAAGTAGCGCTAGTGGTTTTTCTAATATTAAGGGTAGCGTAATAAACCTCTAATATGTTTAGTATTTAAAATAATTTTAATTTGTTATGAATACGGCATTCTTCGTAACATTTGATGTTGATTTTGTGCTATTGTTAATTGTGTTAGAATTCATGTAAGGGAGGAGTGGTTCAGCTCCTGAAATAAAATGTTTTTTTAGTGAATGCTTTTTGTCTGCGTTTAAAGTGGTCCACGTGGGTAGTGCTACAATGTACATAAAAACCTTTCTCATGAAACAAACGCTTCTACGCCACGAACCGAAGACCTGCAACAAGCCATTCGAGTACAGCGGGAAGCAGTTTTTGCAATGATATGCAAATTCATTGGGTAGTGTCTGCATACTAGATGCAGAAACAATGGAGTATCTTTACTCAACACTAAAAGTACAAAGCTGGACACAACCATAAGAACTGTACATAGGCAGGAGTTTATTTAATCTGTTCATTGTTATTACGGTAGGTAGTTAATAAAGCAGTTAAGGCATGTACACACAGCTGGATGACCTGCTATTAAAGAACATGACTACGGAGTTAGTATAAAAATTCGCTTAAGAGAACATAATTGGCGCACCGGGTAACTTATTAAAATGAAAAGGTACGTAATATTTATTATTTTAGGTTAAATTAATCTGACATTTGAAAAAGTAAAGATTTGAGCAGCAAGGTAATATGGAAAGTAATTTTGGTAATAAGAGTCAAGTCAAGAAAATTTATTTAAATATAAAAAAACATTCTAACATATTTAGTTTAGACTCCATTTTTAACCTATTGTAACGTGGTAGAATAAATAGCTAACTCCGTAACTAATTCATTATTGGTGCTACGGATTAAAATGTGTCAAACAGAAAATAATGCATTGAGAATAATTAACATTCACTGATACTACATTGGGTTACTACAAATTTGTATCACTTCGTGACCGAGTGTTTTACAGGAGAACCCTCGTCTATACCTGCAACAGACTTAAAACTTTAACGACTAACTAGAAAGGAGGGGGCAGGTCTTTAACTAAAGTGCCGGACTCGCTCCCGATAGTCTGATTAGTAGGTACAGGAGAAAATGCTTGTTATTGACAAATGCGCTATCATGTTGATCATTGGCCGGTGATGTAATGACAAGGTTCCACTATGGAGAACCTTTATTACAGCGTTGGAGATGTGATTGTTTAAGGCGCTTCTATTTGCTCTGAAAAGAAGCTGTCTCACTCCTTAAAAACGCAATACAATGTATATCAAACATATGTAACTCAATGGGCGGTAATACGCGAGTGAACTATTATTGAGACAATAACAAGCATGTACTTTGTTTAATGACAGTTGAAGTATGTAACGCTGAGGTTATTTAGTCCTGGCTTTGGGAACTATATTATAACGCTGCTTCTTTCGCCCTACTGTGCTTCTAAGCCACCGTTACAAATCGTATTGCAAAATGTATATCTTGGTTTAACACAAGAGAGCTCTTTCTTTTAATTACCCAGTCGTGGTTACGAATAATAAATACAACAAAATTTTGGGCGCCGACACTGACAGAGTTTAAAATCTGAAGCTGAATACTCCACACTTTCCTTCCAGTAAAAGCCAATCGGTTTACAATAAGTATAATACGCAGATAAATATCTGATTTAAACACATACACAAAAAGATGCACCCCTAGAATATACGTCCATTACTGGGGGCGGTATATAATATCGTTTAATAATACGAGCATCGTTGCATGAGTCTATGAGAATTGACTAGTTACCGTAACTGACCAGCTACATATATTTACAATTAAGCAAATCTTAAAAGGAAATAACATGAATTGATGTGCGTCTGCGTGAGAACCCTCATGGACGGCTTCACCACGCGACCGTGAATAAAGTGCGGTTGTAAGAGTTTAAATTTGGTATTTTCGAACTTAATCTGCTCAAATCGCAGTGGAAGTGAAGTGTTTTAATGCTGGTATAATCAAAAGTGCTAACAAGAGAGCGTGAATCGCGTAAAGTAACGTGAACGTGGCAGTAGTAATAAGGAACAATAATAGTAGTGCAAGCGGCAACATTTCAAATTTATGAACAAGCGAGAGGAACAAGATATAATATTTCAAAAAAGCAAAATAACAAGTAGATCACCAGGAGACGTAACATTTTCCCTGAAAGGAATTATTTTCTAAGCAACATTCTTGCTGCAAAAATTCCTTTCGCGCCTGGATTTTTGCGAGATGTTGACCACTATGCGCCAATTTCCGGAAAGCAGCAGAAACGACACCTTGACGCACTACCACGAAAACCCCTATGTCAAGATAACGCAAAAGAAAATCTTCTCAGACCGTATAAAATAAAATCGCCAAGAGAAAGCAGATTTCAAGATACCTCGCTCTCCTTTCTATCCTTGCAGGTCTGGCATCGGAGCTGATCCAATAGTTCCGCTAACCGGTCTCGGCTTTGGTTCTTCACGGCAAAAAAACTCCAGCACCCCGAACAGCTAATTTCTGTCGACTATCCCACCTACGTGCATACACTAACTCCGAACCATAAAAGCGAAGTGTATTAGATCACATAGGAAAGCGCAAGCTGAAATCTCAACTACAGCGCGCCTGTATCTCAGCCGAGGTGCGAATAGAACCTCACATCACCTGTCATACCTGCAAGGACTTCCGGAACCGCCTTTCACCGTCCACATGATAAGTGTTACATTCCATTTCAACTTTGTGACTAGTTCTAAAAATAAAAACGACAAAACTTTTCGGTTGAGTTCTTAAATTCGATAAACTTCCTCGGCGAAGAATGGAACATAAAGCGTATTTGGATATAAAATCCTAATGCACTCCAAACTCCTTAACGGCAGCTGCAAAATAAAGATTTACAGAAGTGTAAGAGTCACCACTGTATATGGTAACGAAGCCTGGAAGTTAGCAGTTAACCAATGAAACAATTAAGAACCTTTGAAAGAAAAATCTGCAGAAGAATTTCCGGGAGAATGTCATTAGAAAATGGCATACGCAAAAGAACTAACGCTAAATTATATGCTCTAATAAAGAATCAAGATTTAGTGCGGCACTGTATATCTCAACAGTTGCGGTTGTGCGGCCACGTGATAAAGATCAGTGAACAGCAAGGGGTGAAATGGATTATGGAATGGTACTCAGGATATGATAGAATCAGAGGGAGACCATGGGAGAAGTAAATCAATAAGCTGCAGGAGGACCTCACACAAACATCAAGCAATGGAATGAACAAATTAAAGACAGAAAACAATGGAACTCTGAAAGAAAAGAGGCGAAAACCCACATAGGGTTGTAACGCCGAAGAGGAAGTAAATAAGTAAGTAAGTAAACATGAATTATTATATCAGCGTGTTTCAAATCTCACTGGAACCGTCCCAATTTTAATAATATAATTTCACATTCAGGAATTCGGCCGCTTGCGTGAAGTAATTCATCACCAAACTATAAGTGAGTGTCTTACGTTACCAGGTATCTGAGCTGGTCAAGGAGCGTTTCACCTAGGAACTAAGTAGCCCTGAATTGCACCTGAAGTGGCGTATGACGTTGTTTAGAAATCGGCTTTGAGTGACTGTGTTGGCGTAGGCGTGACGTCGCTATGAAGACGGCATCGGCCAACACGAAATGAAGATGAAGCAATGTCAGACGGAAACCATTGGAGTGCTCGTTATATCCAATCCAAAATTGAAAATAAAGTTTTCCAACACACCAACGAAACGTGAACAGAACTTCAAAATAATGTTAAGCATGGGAAGAAAATATATATTCGTCAAAACAAATGCGTAACTTCCTCTGAGCAATAGACATATCTCTACAGCATCTTACATTTTATCCACAGTCTTTAGCATGTAATTGTAATAACCTTAATTATTCGACTCTATCCCAGGGTTACTATTAAAATCGGATTAAGACATAAACAATGAATAACTATAATGCAAAATATAGGACAATTGTATTTATTATGTAATAATTAATAACTGCCTTTATCATACGTTTAACGCCTTTGTTAATAATATTTGATAAATACTTAATTTCACTGAAATCAATTTTAGATTAATATCACTATCTCTTTACAATTTTCTGATTATCTAATTTATGATTCAATTGAATTTAATTTTAATAACTCTGTTGCGACCCGAACCTTACGGGCACAACGAAATACCGGCGGAGAATCACGCAAGTCGTCGCGGTCGTGAATGATTGAACACAACGAATATAATTGTAATAACACTTTATTTACAATATATACACCAATGTAACACTAAAAGCGGACTGTATACTTACAAACCTAAAATTGCCGGTACTGATTATAGAGGAGATGTATATCTCTCGGTGTCTTAACGTGACTCTGGTCGTGTCTGTCTCTTCGAGCCCAAGAAAACTCGGACACTCGTTAAACCACCCCTTTAGGAGTAGGGGAAGGAATGGTCGACCATCGCAAGAGAGAGCTGCATTTCGCCGAAAGCTCTAACAATAAACTAATGACATCCGTTTTAAATTGCAGATGGTATTTACAAATGACATGCAAATCCAAGATTAGGATCTTAAGTATGATAGATTGCTGGACAGCGGGAGATGAGCAAGACTTAAATTAACCTGGCTGCAGCTCCTAATGCCACGAACAATTTCTAGGATTATTCTCAAGTAAATATTAAATATGATGCTTCAACAAACTCCGTAAGTAGCAGATATATTTTATATTACTACTTTCCTTTTATATGTGTCTTGTTTTAAGCTGAAGGTTAATAGACTCACTTTGTAAGTTTCTATCTTCAAGCTCTTTATCTTCTATTCGCCAGCTCTCCGCTACAGCTATCCTCGTTGTGGTTAGCAGCACATCCTTGTGTAGTAGTAATCGATACACTCACTAAGTTTTTAATTTCGCACTAATATTTGTCTATCGCACTCTTTAGGTGTATGGCAATATAAATGAGTACATACCAGTACATTAACGTCTAAAATTGACTATTCAATGCGATTTCAAGTGGGACTTATATCAATTCAATTTATATTTTTATACAACCCATTTGTTTTGTTTATTTTTAAACTACCCGCCAAAACCAATGGTTATCAAACAAATGATAATACAGTTTTCTTTTATTACTTGTTATGACTTTTCTAATTGTCATAAATCATATTTTTAGGTTAACAGTTTTACATTGTGTATGTTTTCAACTACGTGACCAAATATGTAAGAATTAAACTTTTATATTACATTTTATAATAATAATTACTTCTTTTAGATAAGTCTTAACTAATTTGTAGTACAATTGTAGTCAAAACTGGACTATTTACAAATAAATTGCAAATACCATTGTAAGAAACGGAAATTCCAATGATAAACGAAACCATCACTCCTTTTAGAAACATTATTTTAAGCTGCTTTATTATTATGTTATTATTGAATGATTTATCATTTAATGATGCACTTAGTCTTTATGCACAGTCTTGATAGCTCCATTTTTCTAAAGTGTTCATTGTTTCTTCTTTACAAAAAAATCGTTATTTTTTGACTCTACTAGGCATTTTAGTGTCGAATTTTGTAAACTCTTTCTCGAAATATTTCTCGATTCTTTGAATTTTTTTCAGCTTGATGAACTGTGCTGTTGGTGGCATTCCCTACGTGGTTTAACCATATTCTCGGGAACCACACGCAATCCCTGACTCCTTCCACTTTACCCTGCACGATTAGCTTTTCAAACCGTTGTTTTGACGAGTAATATGTCCAAAGAATTTTAGTATGTGCTAGCGCAGTGGCTCCTTAGTTTAATTAAGAATTCAAGCGCTATAGACGAAACACGGACCATACTTCTCCAAACTCACGTTTCAAAAACGTAGGAAACTACTGGGAAGAACATTAAAATTTTACTTTTTAAAATAAGTTTTGATTTACACAACAGACCTTCTTCAGCATTTTTCCAACAAGGAACCTCCCTCGAAAATAAATTATTTTGGTAACCCAAAAAATTTGCATTAGTTTCTTTCAGCTTCTTTAAAAAAAATCGCCTTGCACGCAAATGTTGTTTTAGTTTTTGAAATAAATAAGAAGCGCTAAGCTCTTTAACTCATTAAAATCGTAATCATATATAGCACTTGTAGAACTGTTTGAGCTTCATGCATTCTGCAATTGTCGTAATACTATAATCATCGACGTTTTTGATGAAGATGGGAAAATGTTTTCTGGCTATTCTTAGTAGAATAAACTCTTCAATTGAATTGATTCTTGCTTTGTCCGCATCCTCAATTCATACTCCTTGCTAGTGGTGTGGTAAGTGTTTTTGAAATTCATATCCTCCACTGCTTTCTATCGGCACAAATTGTTTTCTATACCTCTTTACTAGTAATGTCTTCCACTATGTCATTTTGGTGATGTAAGATCTGAGCTGGATTTTGCTACCTCTCGGAAATATATAAGAGTGCGTTGGTGGATCATTTCTGAACACCTAATTCTTCTAAGATGGCGACGTTTGTCCGTCACTCCGTCCCTGACATGCGGAACTGCAAATCTCAGATGCATCTAATTGCTTACGGCCCTTCCATTCAAAAGAACCATGTTTGCCCCTGCCGCATTGTGGTTACATCACGATGTTTTCATATTTGACTATGTGCCCTGTTTACCTTTATTTTAGTTCTGTTCTAGCTCTGAGATCTTCATTTCTATTTTGACGCATCGATCTTTTCGCGCGTCTCTAAGCGACTCTTAATGTTACAAGTGAGTTTTTAGCTAGTGTCAGATTTTCTACCCCATGTATTGAAAGCACGCATTGGCCGCACACACTTCTCTTCTTGGTAATTGGATACGGATATAGGATGTCATTCCAGGATGTGTTCCTCAAAACTAGATTTATTCTTTTCTTTGTCTCGTATGTTTTGTTGTCCATGCCTATCCTAATTTCATAAATTTGGTTTTCTTCATTTTTAAGCAAATTTCATTACACATTGAGTTAGGTCAATTAGCATTTCTTGTATTCTCATAGGTCATCGGTTATTAAGATGATATCGTTTGCACAACAAAGATTGTTAAGTCTTTCCCCATCTATTGGAATTCCTTTGGAGTCCCAGTCGAGGGTTCTACAAGCGTACTCCACTCCAGAGCAGTGATAAATAGCTTTGGCGACATTGTGTCGCCTCGTCTATCTTTACGTTCAATTTTTATCTTGTTGCTGTTGCCATGTATCTTTATTATCATTGTTGAGCTTTTAGAGATGTTATGGATGAGATTAGTGTAACGATTGCCAACTCGGCTTTTCTTTAGTGCTTGTGAGATGCTATTTATCTAGATAGTATAAAATTCCTTGTGAAAAGTTACAAGAGCCAGGATCCATTATACTCTACAGACTCCTCTATAAGTAACTTGATTGTTGGCAGGTGGTCGTATGTTCCACAATTTGAGGGAAATCCTGCCTGCTCTCCCCGCTAGTTTATTTTCCATTCTCGACGTTATTATAAGGGTAAGAACCTTATACAGATGGTTCAGCAGACTGATGGGTCAATTATTTTCGAGGCTTGTTTTGTGTCCTTTCTTGTAGAGTAGAATGGTTACGGCCTCGTTACAATTAGCAGGAACTGAATTTTTATGTAGCCACATATTAAAAAGATCTTTTATCTCTCTATTATTATTCCATTTTTAGCTGGTGCTTTATGTGTTTTTATTTTTGACACTACTTGGTAGGTTTCGCTGGTAATTATATTGGGAATAACTTCTAAATTCTGTTTTATTATTGTGCTTTTTTATGACATTATTGACTTTTTCGTTTGCCTTTAGATAGTTTGATGTTATGTTTCTTCTTTATTCCTCAGTTTGCGTATTTTATATTTTTCATTGTTTTAGTACTTCTGTTGTTGTTTCTAGTCATCTAGATATTTTTTATTTTGTGTCTTCTTAAGTTCTTTTTTTGTTTATTTTTTCTTAATTCCGAGCTTCCAATATCTTTGTTACTCTCCATCTCCCTTTTCTCTTCCATCTACTTAATCTCAATTTTGTATTTTTCTGGCTTGTTATTTTATCTTTATGGTTTCCGTAATTCGTTTATTGAAGCTATTTACATCATCATATGGTATATTGTCTTGTAAATTTTCTTTGGTTTCTTTCTTGCTATTCTCTGATATTTGGAACTGCCCAGGTTAGTATTGTTTTCTTTTTAATCATTGTACATTTAACTTTATCCAGGTATATGTTGACTGCAGCTCCTCCCTTCGACTGTTACACCCCCAATTATCTATTCCTTACTGCAAATTATTAAGTAGATTTCATTACGTGCCTTCCCATCTTGAACCTGCCATACCCATGAGTCTATGAGTAGCGGTGGACACTCCTCTACAACTCCTGTAGACTATGGGTCTGCCGTAGGAGAGCGATCCTGTTCACGTCAGCCTCGACTCTTTCTACTCCCTAGTACGGTGTGAAAGTAGTGTCCCAAACACTCAATTATACCCAGAACCTATTTTAACCTTTCTATATCCTCTCCATTTTTCAACCCATCTTGCCAAAGTGGCAGATTATAGCTAAAATCTCAGAAAACGGCAAATTTTAAATTTTGTAAGAGAATCCCAGGTGACTAGAACATCAAAGATCAAATCCCACACTTTGAAAAAAGTTTTCCTTAAGAATTATAGGGAAGACAAATGTTCGCAAATGTATATGATAAGCATTTCTACTAGAGTAGTATATTTAGTCTTGCAGATCAACATAAGATATATACCGAGCTCTGTAGACTAGTGGTTACCACGTCTTCTTAGCATTCGGGAGGTCACGGGTTCGATTCCCGTGGCTCTCTGCTCTAATTTAGGTTTTTAGGTAATTTTCCTGAGTCAATTGAGTAGCTTCTCTGAGACGAATGCCGGGGCAGTACTTCTCTATTTTTCTTGGCCTCTCTTCCATTTTCCACCTCTCCTTTCTCTCAACCATCTTGAAATTCCCGTTTTTGGCTATAGCGGCCCGCCCCCAATTGGGAGAATTGCAATGACCCTGAACCTGTACCTTTTTACCATAAGATATGATATGCAGATTATTCAGATAGGTATACCTTCCAACTCAGGATCAAACAGATGAAGAAATACCTGCAACATTAAATGACACTTAAAAACAAACAAAAGAGAAACGTTTTTAAGAAAATATGAAACGCCAGTAAAAAATTATAGATAAGAAATTATGTTTGATTACTGTTAACCACATCAGTAATCACCATTTAAATTATTGCCTTGTTAATATAAAGACCCAATTGTCCAATTTCATGCTGCAGTCGCTCCATGATGTATTCTAACTCGATTGAATATTGGTATCATCTGAGTACCTCAAATTGGTAACATGCTTTCCGTTTATATATATTGTAATAGTACCCTCGCTAAAAATGGGGTTATAAATAAGATACAAAATTTATAATTAGGGCAAGGGATATTACACCTTATGAAATGAAAGTTTCAATTAAGAATTTTCTGTCAACTGTCAACTCAAGACTCAAGACTCTTTCCTTATTTTATTCATTTGCAATAACTTAGGGTTTAGCTCCAGCGAACATGAAACAATTTTTAACTCCGGGGGTCGGTTCATAAAATTAAGTAGAAAACTTTGTATGACAAATAATTCGTTGTATGACAATTACTTTCTGATATTAAGGCAAATGTACTATTCCCAATTGACAGTTATATAACGTCTGAATTTAGTGCAGTAAACAAAATGATCCGTCAGTGCAAAAATAGCATAAAATTGAATTTTAAACACCAAAATGGCAAAAATGCATTAGATAAATACGATTAATTCTGTGACGTAGCAACGGCTAACCTCGATTCGTTTCTGGTGTGACGTAAACTCACGCGTAATTAGCTTTTGTTCAATTTCTGGCAAAAGCTGTAACTGCCGCCTCAATTCGCACTGTTTAAGGACGCCAGCTAAATTACTCAAAGCTCAATAAACCTGGGACTTTGAAAACACGTTGAACTTCTCGAAAAAGATCTATTCTTGATAAAGCCCAGTTTCTATGAGGCTGCTACTCCTAGTTTTTTGAAGTGATGCTCCGCTGTTGGTTGGCACACTGGAAGAACGCCATGGCAAATACTCGCTTGGAAATGTCTTCTTGGTTCTAACTCTCCTACCCAGGGATAGCTGTCAGCCCCCTCTCCATGTAGCAAAAAAAAGGTTTTTCTTCCGATGTCTGCAACTACCCCAAAATCGTCCCTGAGGTTGGCTCGCACTCAATGCCGCACAAGGTGAAAACTTGCTGGCCTAATTGCACTATCTTGGTAGCTCATGAACTTTTGAAAACTACATCCACAGATGCCCAGCAACTTCGTGAATAACTTTAACACGAAACTGGCTTGACAAAAGATTTTTTATTCACAATTTAATACAGTAAATGTGCAGCTCAATTCGCCCCCAACATGTAAAATTTAAGCTTGTTTGATTCCTTCTGACAAAAGACTGTCTCGTAACTAAACAACTAGATTTACAATTGTTTAAACGAAATTAAGTTTGAATACATGTTTGAACTTATGGACTACATTTTTGATGTCATGCCTTCGCATTTTTACTAAATTGTCCTTCACTTGAGATAAAAGTCACTATCTTTTGCTCTGCTTTTAATTTTCATTTTGGTTTATAATGCACTGATATATTTGGGTTCTTTTAGCATCTCACTAATTGTCTTTCGATCGGTTGCCCTACATTTTTCCATTGTTCTATTGCAATTATTGCTTTGCTAGCACTGTTTTCCATTTACCTTTCAGTTAACTTGCCGTTTGCTGGCTTATAAACATCTGAAACTCTGAACGTAACCCTTCTGAAACCTGCCTTATCTCATGCTAACTTTCATTTCATTGTGAATTAAACAATAGCAAAGTCTAGCAAGGTCAGTGAGCATCCCTGGTAAAAACCACTCTTCAATACTATTAGTGTAGAGTTGTTCAATAAGGTGACTAAGATGGGTTGGGGTTCCCATGTAGTTTAGAACTCTCCACATAGTTTAGACCAGCTTACAGAATGAAAGGCACGTTGATCGTTTACAAAACAAAGGTACATGGGTATGTTGTATTCTCGTTATTTTTCAATTGAATGTTATACGTTAGGTGCCTGTTACCGTGTTGATAACATATTTTGAAAATTTATAAAATGGGCGATGCTTGAATCGTGCATTGGGGATATGCAAAAGGACATTGCTAACGTGGCTTACCAATACAATGAGACGATATTTAGTTTATTTTCTTGCAGAACCTATTTTATATAGAACGATGGCTATTAATTCGCTACATTGTTTGGCCTGAATCCCTGATGCCCTAGTTATTAAAAAATGATACAGTTGCTGTATGACTATCAGCAGGTAGTTTCACAGTACTTAATACATAAAGAATTCTGTAGTACACTCTAAGCAAAGAAGTTGACCCATGACCAGTTATCTCTAGCTCGATTATCACTTGGAAGTGTCGTTCTTCCAGATATCATTTTAAGAGTTCTACATTAAAATTTTGTACCAAATCCGATCGAATGATTGGTTAACATCCAGGAAAGCAGCCGAGTAGTACTTTTTTCTTTCAAACATGGTATTTATTATATTGTCTGCATTGGCGTAACTAGGATTTTTGGCTGGGGAGGGCCAGGCCCCCAGCCAACCATCGACAATATCTATGCATATCTTTGAAGACATGAATTTGCATATATTACCTTTTCACATCAAGTTATTTGCTTGTTTTTGAATCGGTTTATAAACAACATAAAAATGTATAGATTACCTCTCGCAACTCAATGAAGTTGGCGGTAAAAACTATTATTCCAGGATAAATACCTTTTTTGGAAAACATCACTTCAATTTTTTCTCAGTACGGTTGAAGTAAATATTTTCTTGAAAAGATTAATATCTTCTTCAAAGTTATTGTGATTTTTCTTTATCATAATATATTGAGTTTGCAACTGTGGAAATTCAAGCAGTTAGTATCACTTACACTCGTCATCACCACAAAATTCTATTTACTACAGCGGATAAATACTTATATAGGGCACAAAAACCTGTTGGTAAATACAAGATTAAGTTACTTTATTATGTAATATTAAAAAATACACGTAAGTGTACTAATACACCAGGGAAATTCAAATACCTGCAAACTGAGATAAGAACGGTCTTTAAATTTATTTCAATAATATGAGCGTCCCCCGCAATTACAATCTAAAAATGTTTTTTCTTTCCTTGTATTTCTGCAAATACATCTATTGCTTTATGTATGTCTATACAGCTTCTTGCGTTATTCTGTGTAGCCGTAAGGGCCAAGTCATTTTTAATCTTTTTTAAGAGGTACTATTTCTAAGAAAATTTTGTATTATTTCAAATTTTGCATGGGCTTGTTCATTTCTTCTTTATCTCTGGCGTTTACTTTTAAAATTTAAAAACAATACTTTTAGTGTTACTTTGATCTTCTCGCGTTTGTAATTTGGTAAGTTGTGAGTTGTCTTTAATTACACTGATTATTGAGTCAGAATGCCCTCAGTGCTCAGTGACAGCTGACGCCCCATTTCCCATAATGCATGCTTTCCAGCATGCGATTCCGATTCCGTACTTTGAATTTTAATTTTATCTAAAACTTTTAACAAAACCGTTTTAAATTTAAATTCTTTAAAAATATTTGGAGAAAAAATATGCAGTTTCAGTAACTGGGCATGAAACTTCTTAAATATTTCTAATAACTAGGTGGGGCGACGCCAAACTTGATCTTCGATGTTCCATACCTTACTTTTAAAGCTGTCATTTTGAAAATGACTACACTTCACATTGCTTTTGTTAATTTTATTAATAATATCGTAAATGACCCAAGAAAACCTTTTCATGTGAATATTTGTTCCCCCAAAGCTTTTAACAGTACACATTGTAAATTAAGAAGAACTCTTCTTTCGATCAGGGCCCTCATACCTGGCACTGCGGGGTCTTGCAAATCTATAATTATGACACTACTTTGCTACCTTAAATATTACTAAACATACAATTCTGGATCCTACTCTTCAAAATGATAAACTGAACTCTTTAGACAAAGCAAACGTCCAAATAGCATGTCGTAGTGTGTTTGAACTGGACGAGCCTAAGTAGCGGCATGAGCTCAGCAAGTCGTTAGATTCACTCAAGTTTCGCGCTCATTTACATACCCGCATATAAAATAATTCAAATTGTCTTTTTCTAGGCATATTAGTTGACCATGTATTTATAGATTACTGAAGAGAAATTAAAAGAAATGATGCACTGGAAAAAAATATTGTTTTGTTTTAAAGATTAACAAAACTATATTGTAGTTCTGCACTAATTATGTTTTATTTTGCATATTATTTTCAATTATAACCACTCATACGGTATTTATACTATGTTTTTTTTAGTCAAAACAAATAATAAAGCCGGAAAATGTAAAAATGTGGGTCGGTCGTTAATAACTCCCTAGGTTTAAATGGTTTAATACAAAAGCAGATTTTTTTATTTATTTAAATTTCATTCTTCTGGGGTGGGCCAGACGGCACTCTGGGGAGGGTCTGGCCCCCCTGGCCCCCCCGCTAGTTACGCCAATGATTGTCTGTGGAATGTAGCTTTACTTTACCATGTTGCCTTTAAATTCTAAATTGGAAGACGGGGGTTAGCTGATTTTCATTAACTGTTTGTAGTAGCCGTTTTCATATAATTTTTTTCAAGTAGTTCAGATAATATAGTTATCAGCATTCGATTTACATGATTTGTAGATTCCAATTGCTATTACTTGCAAAACTTTCCATTGGGTTGATTGCTCCCAGCACAAAATACTTACCATTTTTACAAGTTTTATAGGTAATAACAGTTAATTTGAGGACTTTAGGTAGGCTAGTATTCCTTAATCATCCGAAACTGCTGGTAAAAGTTGATATACATTTTCCAAATATCTAGCAAAGGGTTTTACTCTTTCTACACTTTGGCGTGCCCAGAAACAATCTTTGTTACGCAATGGTTGTATTTGTTTTATTTGTGGATTTAGACGTTTTATGGCTTTCCAGAGCCAGCAACTTTTATTGATTGTTGACATTGTTCCATATATTCACAAAAAGTTTCATTTTTAATGGAGTAGATAAAATATTAAAATCTTATGCTGCTTTTTTCAACCATATTCTTCTTGGACGACACTTTTATGCAATATCTTCAACAGATTTCAGATCTAATTTCCCATTAGCGGTGTCTGTAAAGTCTTCAGAGGATTTATTGCTGCACAGCGATGGATTTTTTGTCTTCTAGATAAAAATTTCCACATGATTATTTTAGAGAAAGGCTTCGATATTTTCAAGGCCATTCAGGCTCCATGTGCCATTTTGTATAATTGAGAAGTTGTATCTTTTATTAGGATTACTCTAAGATATATAATTTCAGTTTACTAACAACAACTGTGTCTGAAATTTTCCAATTATTGCAATTTAGAAAGTGGTTTACTGAACGTAATTGGTTGATGGAGAATACCAGGTTACTATGTTTGGTGGTTACTGAAGAGTTGAATCTTTTTAAGGTGTTGCTTAATGTGGTTAGGGTTGGAGCAAATTGTTTACCAAAAAGTCCAGCCTCAACCGTCATACGATAGCAATTGTAGCCTACGCTAACTCACATTTAAAACTAATAAAGCAAATGTTAAAACTGTATTACAATTAATAACCTACAAACTCAGTATTGATACATTAATTCAAATCTAAGTTTCTGCTAATTCAGCGATATCTACTGAACTGGTGTGTTATTGTAGGCGCTGCGTATACATTAAGATATATTTACAATTACTAATTGGTGTAAGATATTACAGCTCGGCCAAAAAACATATAGGTATTAAGGAATGGAACATTTACAATGAAGTACGCCGCAACAATTACAAATGCTACACATTGTTTTAAAATTAACCCAAATTACATATGGTCAAACGCTGTTTTAACAACTGTGATCAATATGTCTTTTCAATGCCCTCTGTATTTCAGTCTCTCCATTCTTACAAAAAGAAAACCTACGTCTGATTTTATGTAAGCTGAAGATAATGTCTTCTGCAGCTAATCAACTACCAGAAAGACATTGGCCCTCATATCACCAGTAAAAAGCTATAATTTTTAAAGGTTTCCTTCATTTATCATAATCATAATCCTGGTAAAACGCAATTCCTTTGATAGAAATTTCTGAGCATCTACAGCTTAGACAAGACATTTTTTTTTAAAATGCATCTGCCAATTCTGAAGTAAAAAGAAGTTATTCCCAAAAACAACAATTAAATTGAAGGCGATTGTTTATCTAAAAGTAGCTTTATTAAACGAAAATAATGGAAATTGCGAAACTTATACAAATTTATCTTCAGCCAGATCTAGAAGAAGGTTCCATATGAAACAATAGAACATTTTAATGTGTCCAGAACAACAGTATGACTGTTGTCATGATCCACTATCAGTTGTTGCAATCAAGCATGTGTAGGCTAATAGTTCCAAGTCAAATTTTCAAGCTTTCATCACGGGTGACCAAGTTTCAACTCCTGCTTCTATCCAAATCTTTTGTTTGGTCTATTTGTCTGCAGTTTCCAAAAAGTTTGATAACTGGGCATCAGACTATAACTAAATGTGTTTGTTCGTTTTGACTTCTCGATCATCTTGTAAGAATAGGAACTTTGTTATAGTTAATCACTCGCTAATCAAGGCTAGCATTGTATTTATATTACTAACCCTGCATGTGCTTCCATGTTATCTTTACCCTGTATGCAGCTGCAGTGGAAAAGAGTGTAGTTTTATCTTAACTTGAGTGGTTTTTTAACACACATAATATTTTTCACACTTAATAAGGCCGCCTATGCAAAAATTAGAAATAGAAATTCGTGCATCAATGTTTATGAGAATTTGACTACAGTTTCAATGATAGACAAACGCTGGCATGACATAATTGCACAAATGAAATTATTTAAAAACATTTCTGCAGTTTGTCATTATTTATCTTCTTCAAGTATAATATGTGCTGGCAAAGATAACACAACACTGATTGATACATAATCTTGACGAATAAATACGAACACAGCTGTTGAGATTAGATATGCAGCTGCAAACGCGTACTAAAATAAAGATTATAGATAAAGATAAATAACCTTTGTATAGTGTCATTGGCTTTTACCCTCCACACTTCCCATCCATAGTACAATATTGGCCTTGACACTTATGATTTGTAGGATTTAAAATTTTTGTAATGCTTCCTCTCGTCCACATCTGGGTATCGAATAGTAGGCTTTCTTTGGGTCAACAACTGCTAGATGTGTTTCTTCATCGATAACTCATGGTATTTGAGTGTGCAGTGTGAAAATATTACCAGCAAGTGACTGGTCAGGTGTAACACTACTTTGTTCTTTTCTCATTTTACCTTGCACTTGTTGCAATTTTCTTTTTATTATCTTACAAAACAGTCTTCTCATTGATTAGTAGCGTACTTCTCCATAATGTTTTGCGTTCCTTCCTCCTTTCCTTTTGCACAGCCTAAAGGTAGTAAACGATCAAAATTGCCTGCTTCTTCAGGTTGGGGGTTGGGGCCGGGTCAGCAACTTGGCTGGATTTAATAGACGAATATTGAATTTTGCCACCAGTAATACTAAAGGGTTCTCCATTAATTATTTTAAAAATTACGAAAATTAGGTATCGATATAAGCCTACTAACAAAGACTAAAAGAAACTGAAAGCAAAACTCTATATACATATGATGTAGGTCAGATTTAAAGGACAAGTAGGTTATCCGTCGTCGTACACAAAAAAATTAAAAAGATATATTAAAAGTTTTGAAGAAATATGGGATAAAATTAATAAAATCGACATAAAAGTGTTTGGTAAAAAGTTTAGCTTATACTTTATAATATGCAGCTACTGCTAGTTTAAATTGATGCAATGGCATGCTAAAAATATCTATATTTGTTTCTAAAGATTTATAATTTTTACATATTCGTACTAAGGGCGAGTTCAATAAGTAATTGGTTTTTGGACATTTATACGTGAATGTGGTGAGTAGAGCTGGGCAAATTACTTTGAAAAAGTAATTAATTACCAATTACCAATTACCGCTAATGAAGTAATTGAATTACCAGAGATCCAATTACTGCAATGAAATAGTAATTCAATTATCAATTACTCGGTAATTGTAATTGAACTACATAAATTACTTTTTCAATTACTTTTACCAGAGATTGTTGTCCTATATTTGTATTTAGCAGTATTTAGATACCATTGCAAATTGGAAGCAATAAATAATCATTACAAACCAATGCCGTCTAATAAATGTATTTGTCAATTGTTATTGTTATATTTTATCGACACCTCTGTAATGCCGCAAATATATGTTTCGCTTCTTACACAATAATTAAAGCCGGTTGCATAAAGCAATGTTAAGTCTGGTGTTAGCTAACGTCGCGTCAAAGTGAACAAAATCGCATCAAATTTTGTTTACTAATGTATTAGTTACCATAAGCATTTGAGATTTGATTCGTTTTTGTTCACTTTGACGTCGCCTTAGTTAACACCAGACTTAACATTGCTTTCTGCAACCGGCCCTTAGTATTTCTGCAATTAATAGACCTGGCGCAACTCCGATTTTCATACACCATGAGCTCAGCCCGTAAATAAAATTTGTAACCCCAGACATCTCCCTCCCTGGAATTTTTTGGTAGATACTGACTATGGGGTATCGCTTTCGGGGTATTTGGGCCTGCTCATACCGAACAATGCATTGCAGTGGAACCAAAGTCTGTATCATCGTTGTAAAGCTTCATAAAACCCCTTCGTAAATTTTTATCGAAAAGCGTTTGTACGAAATGTGTACCCCCCTTTCCACAGATATCTCCCTTTATATAATTTTTGGGTAGATAGTGACTATGGGATATTACTTATGAGTAAGACGAAAATCTTGTCTGTGAAAATGATCAAAATCTTTAGAACCATTTTTAGCAAAAAATTTTTTGTGGTTTTTTACACTTTTTGGGGTATTGACGACGTGCATAAAACCAGCTGTTATGAGAGTAGCCATAAGAAATCATAAATTATACTTATATTGTTCCAGGAATGCTCTATTGCGATTTGCTTAACATGTAACTTAATAAGGGCTTATCTGATTTTTTGTGTTCTGGAGATTTAATACCCAATCGAGGTCAGTAACTTAGTAATTGAATTACTTCTAAAAAGTAATTATCAAGTACTTTTTAACAAAATTGGCAATTACCAATTACAATTACCGTATTTTGAAAAGTAATTCAATTCCAAGGCGAATCAACAGAAAGGAATTTAATTAGTAATTTAATTACAGAGTAATTAATTACTGCCCAGCTCTGAATATGAGGCAATTTCTCAAATTGACTACTGGAACATTTGAATTGATATATCTTAATAATGTAGGATCATCAATTAAAGCATTTACAATTTTATGTAGAAATATGTTTTCATGTATTAGCCGACTGGTCTGGTTTGTAGTGAATCTGCATCTAACATTTGCAAAAGATCTTGATAAGCGACATCACATTTGTATTGGTACATTCTAAAAAAACAAAATCTAAAACTTTTTTTTTTAATTTTTTTAATTGTAAATTTTTTATATGTATAATAGTATGGGCTCCATATTATACTTGCATATTCCAATTTAGTTCTTACTAATACATTAAATAATTTAATTATTACGTCTGGATTCTGGAAATCCTTTGTAATCCTAAATATAAAACCCAGTATTAGGTAGCTTTCATTTTCTACTGTACCTCTATGCTCATTAAATGTAGCTTTAGAATCAAATAACACTCCAAGATCTCTTGTCGCTCTCTTTCCCTCAATTTCAAGATTTTTCATATTATAACTAAAATTTATATTTTCAGTTTTTCGGTTGTATGTTATGACCAAACATTTATTTACATTAAAGTGCAATGGATTTTTCAGAGACCATTGACAAATAGCGTTTAAATCCTGCTGTAACAGCTGACAATGATCACTGGATTGTATTACTTTAAATAGTTTTAAATCATCAGCATACATTAGAAATTTAGAAGGTTTTATATAACCTTGAATGTCGTTTACAAATACCAAAAACAGAAAGCATACTAATACAATTAGAAGTGTTTACCCCCGAAATTTTGTTTGATAATAATAGTAATAATGACTTTATTCATTTTGCTTGTATTTACAAAAATTAATCACAAGGCGAGGTTCAGCAAACGCTGCTCTACCACCTAACCTTGGACAAAATAAATGTTATTATATAGCCTACAGCCTAAGGAGTTTCGTTTGTTACCGCAATATTAATAAACATAAAAATTACAACCACTAGAAAAAATGCCAGTATGTTATCTCGGCAGACTAGCGAAAGTAGAATAAGAAGTCAACTTATGTTTTGCAGAGAAAGGAGATGCATTCTATATTTTCTCTTGAATTCCACAAAACTTAATAAAAAGTATTCAGGTTTGAGAGAGTTAATTAGTTTAGATATTTGATGAGTGTAACAAGATTTATATTTCTCAGTTTGTGAGGCCAATTTGTTATTTCTCAGTCAGTTAATTAACTATATAAACCTTTAAAACAATGTGGTACATTATTGTTGAGTCCGCTTGTATGTTGGGTCCTTCTTAGCAATAGTACGTCGCATAAAACTGCAAATGTAGCATCAAGCATAGCCTTTCTCAAACTTTGTACATTCCTGGTACCGCTGTTTCTAATTCATGAATTTTGTACAGCCCTAGCGCTTAGTTTATCGCAGCTGCCGGTTTTTGCAGTTACAAGCGTCTTGCTTTCGAGAAATTTTAAATTCAGCCGTAAGAGCAAATGAGAAAGCATCTATTTATCCCTGTCGCTCCGAGACGGTTTGTTGTTGCCCAGCGGACTCCCTGGCTTGTGATTGGCCGTAGCAGATGGTTTTTCGCTAGGATTTTATAGGTGGTCGTTAACGGCCGATTTAGTCATTCTGTCCCCGGTCGTCGAACAAGACAGTTGATAGCGCGATTTTGTGCGGGGGTCCCTGGGCTTGGCGTGGGGGCTCCTGCTTTTCCGTTTGTGACTTTTCCTGTGTTTTTGAGAGTCGCAAGAGAGACGCTGTTCGGTTAAGTTGTGGGCGCTCGTGCTGTAGTTTGTGGTAGTCCGATTTGCGTGTCGCTGCGGAGGTGCAGATCTATGTGGGCTCGTTAAAGCCAACCTTTCCGCCGTCGTCAAATTAGACGGGATACTCTTTCTTGTATTCACCCATACAGCGGCTACGTTAATAGCTGTTTGAATGACCAAGGGGGTCGACACAAATTTCGCTCTTCAAAGAGGATTCGTTAGGACGTAATAGCCACTTTCAGCTTCGCTACGGCCACATTAGGTGCGACGTGCCTGTCCGATACTGTTTGAATGCTACCGTCAACTGCCGGCCTAACTAATAAGGAAAAAATCTGTAAAATGAACTAATATGCCCGCATGTTTATGTGCAAATTGATCACTCAAGATTGCGCTTTCAATGCAGTGTTAGTGTAACGTACACCCCGACTAAAATTTACTGTTGTGTATTAACGTTTGTGCTGCAAGGCGGCTTTAATTATGTCAAATTCCTTATGCAAATTTGCTTGCAATACAGTGCTAGTGTAACGTACATTCCGACTAAAATTTACTGTTGTGTATTAACATTTGGGCTGCAAGGCGGCTTTAATTATGTCAAATTCCTTATTCAAATTTGCTTGCCATACAGTGCTAGTGTAACGTACACTCCGACTAAAATTTACTAATGTGTATTAATGTTTGGGCTGCAAGGCGGCTTTAATTATGTAAAATTCCTTATTCAAATTTGCTTGCCATACAGTGCTAGTGTAACGTACACTCCGACTAAAATCTACTGTTGTGTATTAACGTATGAGCTGCAAGGCGGCCTTATTTATGTCGCATTTATTATTGAAATTTTCTCTCAATACAGGGCTATTGTAGCGCACACTCCAACTAAACTTTGACGCTGTACATTAACTTTTTTTGCCGCAAGGTGGCTTTTTTTGTTGTAATTCAGGGCGTTCTGGTGACCCGAGCGCAAATTCAGGCTTTACTCTCGTGCGTCACGGCGTCACGCCGTTGGGGCTTAAGCCAAGGTTTAACTTCTTATTTCCGGCCTGAATCTGGTGTTCGGCTCAAATGTGCGCCGCGATCTTTACGATAAAGCGCTTCGCCAGCTGGGCGTACCCATTAAGCCATCATTTACGAGCCGTCATACCTGTATTTTGTATGGTGTTTCGTAGATCACTGGGAGTGACCCAATAGATGTATTAACCTTACTGTCTTATTCTTTTTCTATTGTGTCCTGTGCATGTTTGCTTATAGGGTGACTGTGACACTGTGCTACAACCATTGTAAGGTGAGGCCCGGATGTGGCGGATGAGCATTCCAGGTAGGTGTTTGTGTCTGGCGCTGCACCGTAACTTTCGAAATAGTTATTAGTGTACTTCTCGCTCCGTTTAACCCTCCAGGTCCGGTTGAACGAAGGTATCTCGAGTTGGATCTGGTGGCGCCCTTTTCTTTGGTAACATCCTATATATAAATATTATCTCAACACGCTTAACCTATGGCGTACCGTATATAACCACTCCCATCTCCCTGAGCGCATTCGAGCCGAGGCCAGGGTGAGCGTGCCAGTTTCCCGGATTTGTTTAGCTTTCGATACTCGCCTATCCGTGAGTGCCGTAAAGTCAATTTAATACCGTAACAAGTTCTATGGGAAGATATGGTGACAAGAGAGGTAGGGCGAAGATTTATATTAATATTAACATTAAGTGAAACAGGCCTAAAATTAATTTTTAATACAAATAAGTAGAATATCTAGCACGATATATCTTCATGAACATACAAGCTGTATGAAGCAGTCTCCTATTGTGTAATTATTTTTCTTGCAAATCTGTCAGTCCTCTTTTGGTGCCTTGTCTACAGGAGCATTGGGTCTCGAATGCTGATCCAGAAAGGTGCAACCGAAATAGTTCAGTCATAGTTTTCTTTATTGTTCCAGTACTCTCTTCTGTTCTGGTTTTTATAGTGTTTATTGAGCATTGATAGTTCTTGGAAAGAATCCTGTAAAACCCGGCACATTCTGGAGTGGTTACAATCTCTTCACATTGTTTTCTTCACGATCCCCTTAGGTCCCTTCTCAATGTTTTTTTGTAGGTATCTTTTATATTACTATCAATCTGTCGATACTTTCGCTCTATTAACATTTTCCTTACCTCTTAATGTTATCATTCTTCCACAAAAGTGTCTATGGGTAAACTGCACAATGAAAAGACAATTGTCATTCTAGGCAAAAATATCTGTGGCAGTTGTCTCTTAGCTATTTCTAACTCTTGCCTATTTAGTTACCGTAGTCATCTTGATTTTGGTACTGAGCCAGGATTCCGAATCCCCAGCCGGGTCTTGACGGTGTTTGCATCGGCTGTTTCTGGTATTCACACGAGTCGTTTGGGTCGTTTACAGAGGTGTTTCGCTATTACAGCTTTCAGGTTCGTCACTTCCCAAAACTTTGCTAGACTGTTGACCGTCGTCTAAAACCAGTATTTAGTAGAGGCGTTGGCACATTGTTACATTTTTATCTTCTAGTACGACATATGGAGACTTTTGTGCCTAACGTATAGATTACCATTCCTGCATTTGTTACAGTAGGGTTGCTTATACCAATGTGAAACAAAATTCTAATAGTAGGTAATGCAATGCATCTTGTCAAAATAGTATTTTAAGTTTGGGTCGCTCTTCAAACAGTCAGCAAAGAGGCAAGAAGTCGCAAGTTTTGCGCTATGGACATTGTCTTTTAAATATTGATAATTAAGCTCTTTAAATTAAAGTGCTTATTGCAAAGTCACTTAGCTGTGTGCGAAGATCTTTTCCAAAGTCAAAGTAAGGATGGTTTAATAACCCATCTTTTACCTGTAAGACCTCCACAATGAAGACAATTTGAGTATTTCATTGAAAAGATTACACTTACAATACATACCTATCTACAACTTTTAAGTTTAATCGTTACGACCTGAGCGATCAAAGCGAGAAAGTGTTGTGTAGAAGCATTTGCTTTAGTGCCACCCATCATAATGACCATTTGCGATCTGATAGCTGTCGTCTTGGAAAGATTAATATCTTCTAACGGGGACTATCAATACGAGTCTGTTCAAGCCATCCATGGAAACGTATCGGGACTGGAACTGACGTGTGTGTTACTACAATGACTACTGATCAACATTTTACAGCCCGCCGTTGTTTATGCATTGCTGATTCTCGACATCGCACCAGATTAGATCGTTACTTCCTGCCGTTAAATTTTGTCATGTACTTTGCATCTATAATTACACTATACTGTGTACATGCGTGTGCCAGCCTAAATATTGCCTTTTTTGAGATTAGGATACAGTTTACTTGCATTATTTATTTCATTTAAAATGTAGCAAATGTCAGTTTATTAAATTACGATGTAGTGCGTCTTTGTCGATTTCATAAAGTATCAATTGATCCTTTGTCATTTAAACATGTAAACAGCTTTAATAACTTTTTATATTTCTAGTGATTCTAATAGTTTTTAAGGCACCTTTAGGCTGCATAGAATTTTTATTACTCCAACTTAGATACTTCATTGATTTTTAATGTTTTACCATTTTACATTTTATGAATGGCACGCAAGAGTATAAATTTAAAATTTTATTACTGGTCATTTATTTAATAGCCCTCTGGTTTAGTAAAGGGCTTTGGTAGATTGCTAGGCTGTAGTATCCACCCAAATTTTGACCGATTAATTATTCACCTGACAATTATTGTCAATTCCAGGTCCGTTAGTTTTCCTTAAGTTTGTAAAGAGTTAACATTGGCTTTGATAAATTGCGTATATTTTCACTTAATTATTTTTACTTTAAAGAATTTAATGGAATTTTTTATTGAAATTTTATAATTAAGGTTGTAATAAATTAACTTGCTTTAATTTATTTATTCTATTGTGAGAGCATTGCTTATAACATTATGCTTTGCATTGTTTTTATTGATATTTTACATCGATCTTGCTTCATTGTTTCGATGTTTTTTCTGCTATGTATTCTTATTTTCGAATTTTGTTGATAATAACTAGTCATCAATTTTTGATTGCGATACTTTGTAGCTTGTTTTGTTTGGATTAACGAGGTTAATCAACTTGGTTTGACTTTGTGTTTCGTTTTTTTATTCTACTAATTTCAGCTTTTGGGTGACCCGACAAAAGAACTCGGCTGTTGTGTCAATCATACGAGGACATTTGATCTGGCGTCCTATGTAACTACGTCTGGCATTTGACCCAAAGCCAAGCAAAAACTAGTCTGGCATATTTAATACCAAAATTGCAAAACCCGGACCCATTTAACAACGTTCAACATTATCTTTAGGAATCGTTTCCGTAATACCACGTGATCCATAAGGTACCTCTCGTGTACCTTCGAAATGAGGTGGACTAGTACCTCCAGAACGAGTTTGATCCAGTGGTTCAACTAATATATTTTAGATCAAGTTCTGTCGCCCCTGCTCCAGTATTATCTCAGAGTGGAGTCTATCAGTAATCGCCATTCTCAACCAGTCTGTTCATTTGTCTTCTGGATTTTTAGCTCGCTGCTGAACTATAGAAAGAGTGTAAGAGTTTGAGTGGGGCCGTTTGGAGCCTCCACTCTCATTCTCCTTGACCTTAACCTCCATTTCTACTGAACATTCTCTTCGGTCAAGAGGTCTTTTTCGGATCTCCTAAAACAGTTAAAAGTTTGTTATTTGTATTCATTTTGTTCGCATTTACTAAACTCTACGTTATGGAACAAGAAAATAAACGCAGCAAAAGGATTAGATGCAGATATTATATAAAAGAAGGCTAGAAGCACTGCAAATGGATATTTTGACGAAGAAGCGTATTCTCGTATTTGCTTATCGCCAAGGGGTGCTAAATGAGATGAGTGAACGTGGAACACCAATAATTATAGTGATATAAACAGCTCAGAAGAATGAAAAAGCACAGGTGGCCTCAACACATGTACGAATGATCTCCAAATACAGGAAGAAGAGGAGGTCACCCACATGCAGGATGGAAAGAAGAAGTGGAAGAACCAATGTGGAACCCTTGTTCTTAATAAAAAACGATTGAAAAAACTGACGAGAATAGAAACTAAGAAGGGAAGGGCGACGACAGTTGTAGATATTCTTAATAGTATATATGTGTATGAAACATATTAATAAAAGCAATTGTGCAGAATTATATACCAGTTGTCTAAATGCACACACAGTCAAGTTTGAGGGATGTAGGCTACATTTACAAAAATTGTTACAGTTGCCATGACAATGTACTTACTTCCCTAGAGAAGTGAATTACTTACATCCCGCATGTAGTACAACTGATAAGATGCCATGTCTGCCACTTGGTTAACACGAAGAAAACCATTATCGTTCGTACTATTATCCATTTTTAATCAGAATACAATCACAAAGCTCACAAAACAGCATTCGCAATTGTATGCACGCATTTTTTCTAAGAATTTTTCACAGTGCGTTTATAACTGTCAAACAAAACGTCACAGCGTTATAAGGCTACTATAATTTAGCAAATGTCATAACTTTACGCCAGGTTATTACCTACCATCTACTTTACATAAGGAAATATTGGTAGTGAAAAAAAATATATACTTTACACAGGATGTAGGAAGATTTACACTACCTCGAACCTTGCTACCCTCGTTTGCTTCGCTCACTCATTCATCAAACGGTTCTCGGTAGTGTAAATCTTACCTACATCCCTTGTAAAGTAATATACTATTATTGACGTGATATTCTTTGGTCATATTTAATAACTAAAGCTATTACTAGAAGTATGAATTATAAATGGGAGTAAAATTACACAACTTCGTTTCCTTAGAAAATGACCATGAGCCATTTTATTTACTGTTCATTCTGGCAACGAAGCAGCAAAGGCAAGCAGCCAAATGACATTCAAAGAAGAAAACATGAATAAGGTACCGTCGGGAGCATAGAAAGCTAAACTACTCCTGTACACGTTTTATGGGATATTTTAGTGTTGCAATACTGATTTTATAAACATTTAGGTAAAATATAGTACGCTCCAAAAATACTAATAAACAGGTTTGATTGAAACATCTAAGATATCAAGCTGAACAACGGAATTAATATTTTTTACATCATCCTACTCGTTCACTTTTCTATGCCCCCGATGGTAGAATGAAATTAAGGAAACAAAATGTGAAATTGGAATTTGGTTGAACAAGTCAGTAACGAGCATGACAAAGGGTGCAGCTCTGGCATGTGAACTTTTAATATGCAGACGTGAACAGAAATATGTAGATTTTTAAGCTGTAGTAAACGGTGCTACATTTGGACTTAGTGACAGATAGACTTATTTTCTACTGAGATGTTGAGAAGTTAATTTGGTATTTTTAATTGTCAATTTAATTTAAGTGGTGTCAACATTTAAACAGTAACTAAGAATATGACAGTAACTCACCTGGGTGCACAGTTAAAGTGAATTTTAATTATTAACGTGTTGTCATTTGGCACGTACCTGATCATGGGTATGTCGGCCTCCTTCAGCGTGATGACAATAACGGAAGAAGTTGCAATGAACATGTAGAAGTCCATCCCATAGCTGCAGCAGAAAACTTCTAAGTAGCGACGATCGTCATAAAAAGATTAGATCAATATCGTATACTGGAAACTGAAGTAAGATGCTTTTGAGAGACAAGATCTATGATGAATAAATTAAACCATGTTATGTCTAATGTATTAATTACGTGAAATGACCTGAAAAGCAATATTCACAAAGGCTATTGGATTATGTAATTAAGTCAAGTGTTGACGTACACCTTATACTAAAGAAATCTTCATAACTGATATTGACTTCGAACTGAAAAACGTGTTACAAATTTATTACAGTTATAAATGCATGTCCCAACCTGAGTGAAAGAGTTTGAGGTTTAAAAAAATTACTGAGTATATAAAATTACTTAACAAAACATAATTGGCGCACCGGGTAATTTAATTAAAAGAAGAAGTACATAACCATTAATGTTTTAAGTTAAATCAATTTGACGTTTAATAAAGATTTGGGCAAGCTTATGTGGAAAGTAATTTTGATGATACACAAATTTGAATTAAATAAAATAAATTTTGTGGCAAAAAGTCATAAGGGTATAAGTCGACTTATCTCATTTTTGATTTTATTGATGCCCCGTGTACAGAGCAATATCGGGCATCTAAATACTAGAGGATGTAAGTCTACATACCATAACCGCATTGTTACAGCAAGTTTTTCAAATGGGATATGTAGACTTATTCCCCGAAAATGCACTAAAAATTGATAAAAAACAAATTTACTCAATGGCAAATAGATACATGTGTACTAATACCTAGAGTCACAGCTTTTCGTAAAGTTATCTGCAACGCCAAAACAGCATATGTTAACTTATACCCTTTTGCCATTTCATAACTTTCCGTTTTTGTTGGAAACAAATAACTTATGTACACTTATACTACGGGTGCATTTCCATGCAGGTGCAATAGCGTGTTTTAGCGCTCCAGTTTTTCAGTGTTATTATTAGTTATTATAGTGTAGTTTAACGAATAAGTGCCAAAATGGACACACGCTCTCGTGCGTACAAAGTTTTGCAGAAGTGCTGTAACAAGAGCTTAACCGGTAAGTTTACAAATAACCTCGCATTATTCGAACTCGAAACCACATATTGTTGTTTAGTTTATGTCTACATATGCTGTTTTGTCATAGTAATTATTTATCATAAAATACATATTCCGGGAAATTGCAAAAAGCTATATGTCAACTTATACCCTTTTGCTATTTCATAAAATGAATAAAAAGAAATGCGGTAAGGTATAAGTTCCGTATTTATTTATTTTCTAGTAGAAATAGTTTTAGAATCAATAGGAAAGCAAGCTGTAGTCAATAAATCCACTTGATTCGTTTGATTACCAGTGGAAAGAATTAAATGTTGTTCTCAAATCTCCGGCAAAATGGTTTTTTGATGTTCCTGTAAAATGGTCATTTTTGAATTATACCCTTTTGATTTTTCACTACAGAATTTATACATGTGCCTTCTGAAAATGTTAGAATCTAAATGTGTCGGTTTTCTTTACATCATTAGAAACAAAAAGACATCACTTACTTAAAAATCAAAGCTGTTGCTCTGAATTTATCCAAAATCGTCGTCATTAGAAGAAGAACGCATTTCGTACAATTAAAAAAAACTGACCTTGTCAATTTTAAGGCACCCTAAAAAGTGCACCACCATAAATATAGAGATCCACATCTGCCACTCAGCTGCTGAGATATTCATGAGATCAGCTAATTACAGGTTATGGAATGTAAAACGCAAAAGTATAATTAATGGTCGGCACGACAGAAACGACTTTTCCAGACCATTTTTCTCTGGCTTTAACTGTGCACCTGGCATTCTTACAGGACCTGAATCGTAGATTAATTTTAACGTTCCACGTTGGCCGATTATTATTTCTGAAGCGTTGCTGTGGTTTCTGGAATATTAATAAGATTGTAAACGAAATTACAATAACACGGGTACTATCTACGACTTAAATCCAAAATTTCATGTCAAAAGCACAGTTTTGTAGAAACAGAATTTGAATGTTTGCGTGGAAAACTGAAGCTACTTGAAACAGCGTTCTGCAGACTGTGAGTTTCAAGCCAGTATTTGATGGAAACGTGTTGAAATGTGACAATTTTCTAGATAAAGTTTTATGAAAAATTAAGAAAATAAACATAGAGAGAAACAAGAGCCAGAACAAAGTTAAAGGCCACAAAGTACAAAACAAGCGAGGAAAGTTTTACAAAATGACCTTATGTATTTAGAATACTCTATTTTCTATTACATTCAACGCACCTTTGCATTCTTTGAAACCAATCTATCTACGTCTACTGTGGTAGCTGAACATGTATTTCTACACAGGACTTTATGAGCTCATTAGTTAAGAATCGCCTCCCCTTAGGTCGATTCTTTCCATGCGGGCGCAAAGAGCAGAATTCTGTGGAGAAGAAATCATGTGTAGAGTCGTGACCTTTGACGGGAACTTTTAAACTCCTGAAGGACGCGCGGCAGGCACTAGGTGCCAGTTAGTAGTGAATATCCTCTGCTTCTCCAACACCAAGCACTTTAAGATTACCCTTGCCGGGAAGAATACAGCTGTCGTCCTCTTTCACTGACCATGATCTTCCGATGTTGAGTGGGGCTGTTTCATCTTCGAACTACCTAAAAGTAATAACTTAATAAAAACAACACAATTAGAAAATAATAAACACAGTAAATACTGATAAAACCATACAGAATAAAAATCACGAAAATACGTCCACTGATTTTGGACAAATTAAACAAACAAGAACAATTGTCCTTGAAATTTGATGAACTTCTAACAACATTAGAACATAGCACTGAAGAAGCTTTTTCCAAACTGAAAAACTCATAATCATGTTAGAATTATTGAATGGAATACCAATAAACTGCTCAATTGCCAACAAGAATGGCAAGCAGTCCTTGACATTGATAAAGTTGTATCTTACAGCTTAATAGAAAAATCGATATTACGATATTCAAGGCCAGTTTGTTACAATCCTGTTCGTTATACGATAAAACAGGATCGGTTGCCCCAACTAGGATACGATTATCTGCAACACAAGTTTGCCAGCTAACTTCAGTAGTAGAGAGGGTTCATTGGCATGCTATTAATTTGAGCAACGACCTGTTAATCTGAATAAAGATGTCAATTGCCTTAGAGCCCACCACTTTTTAAATATGTAAATACAGGAAATTCCAATAAAAGTAGAAATTGTGAACGATTCCTTCAAGTTCGACTTAGGCAGTGCTCGGACCACGGTCAGCGTACAGCTTCGATGAACCTACCTGCAATGAATTTCTTCACAGCTGCTAAATCTCTTTACAAAAACAACACGTCATGACATACAAATCGCATACAGCATCCTAACTGGAATAAACGGCACAACCAATTTGAAATTATACATACATACATAATCGATCCTCTTGTACCACTTGTTGCGGTGTCGAGGTTTCTTGCTTCTAAAGATTAGTTTTCAGCATCTTTCTTCACTGCTTCCTATCCTGCGCGATCTTCTGGCCCTCTGTCCAGTTCAGGTCTAGCTTCCGTAATGCTGATAGTGCAACTTCGTTCCAACTTATTTTGGGTCTTCCTCCTATTTTTCTTCCTTCCACTTTTCCTTGCCATATTTGTCTTGGTATTCTTCGTTCGTCCATCCGCCACATGTGTCCTAGCCATTGTAGCCTTCGCTTCTCTATTATGTCTATCAACGGAGTAACTTTCAACTGTTCTCGTATTGTGGCATTTCTAATTCTGTCTAGTCTTGTTTTTCCTAACACTGCTCGTAAATATCTCATTTCACTAACTTGCATCTTTTTTTCCTGTTTCTTCGTTAGCGTCCACGATTCGCTTCCATATGTTAAGGTTGGTAAATACACTGCACTATAAATTCTTAGCTTGGTTTTTCTTGATATTTCCTTTTTTCTTATGAAGTTGTTTCTGATCGCATAGTATAATTTATTAGATACTGTTAGCCTTCTGTCTAGTTCTTCATCTATGTCTCCTTTCTCATTTACAGTTACTCCTAGATATTTAAATGTGGTTACTTGTTCTATATGAGTGTTCTCTACCTTGATCTTTAGTTCTACCTTATTTACACCTATCACCATTACTATAGTTTTTTTCCGCATTTATTGTCATATTCACCTTGGTTAATTCTGTGTTCCATGTATTTAAGGCTTTCTGTAGTTGTTCTTGTGTTTTTGTTATGATCACGATGTCGTCTGCATATGCTAAGTTATTTACTATTATTGGTTGCATTTTGTAATAACCCCATACTGTTTTATTGATCTGTTTGTTACAAAGTTTAATCACGTGATCTAGTAAGATAATGAACAGATATGGGACTCAGTGACCCACCTTGTCTCACGCCTTGGTATGTAATGAATTCCTGAGACTTCTTGTTACATACTCTTACATAGTTCCTGCTTTTTTGGTATATACTCTTAATTGCCTCAATTAAGCCAGGTTGTATTTCTCTTTCTTCGAGGATGTCCCAGATTTTTTGTCTCGGTGCTCTATCGAAGGCTTTTTTCAAATCAATAAAGCCCAGGTACATGTTCTTTCCATGCGCAATTGTTTTTTCTGACATCTGCCTTATAGTGAAAATTAAATCTTGCGTACTTCTATTTTTACGGAAACCGCACTGTGCTTCATCTAGTGTATATTCAACTTCTTTTTTGAGTTTTTCTTCGATGATCATTTCATAGACTTTGCAGGCTACACACAGCAGAGAAATCCCCCTATAATTTTCACACATCGTGTTATCACCATTTTTGAATATTGGAGCGATTATTGCAACCTCCCAGTCCTCTGATATTGTTTTCGATGTCCAAGCCGCGTTTATTATTTTGAGGAATAACTTTTTGCCTTCTTCTCCCATAAATTTAATCATTTCTGGTGTTATATGATCGTGTCCTTCTGCTTTGCCTAATCTTACTCTATGTATGGCTGCTTCTAATTCTGCCAATGATATGTTTTCTTGGTTTTCTTTCCTGTTGCGTCTTTCCTGTTGGGTGTCGTCTATCCTATTTGTCTCTCCTTCTAATAGTTCTTGGAAGTACTCTTTCCATCTATTCATTATTTCTTCCTTCGATGTTATCTTGTGCCTTTCTTTGCTTTTTATCTGCTTTGGTATCGTATTTTTCTTTCTTTGTAAATTTCTTAATACTCGGTAGAAAAGCTTCTGGTTTGATTTAAAGTTGTGTTCCATCTTTTCTCCGAATGCTGTCCATGTCTCTCTTTTTGCTTTTTTGATTTCACGTTTTATTTTATTTCTCTGCTCTTTGTAATCCTGGTAATCCTGTATATCTTTTGTATGTAAGTATTTTTTCCATTTGCTCTTTTTTGTCTTGACTTCTTTTCTTATTGTGTCGTTCCACCATGTCGTTCGTTTTATGTTGTAGTTATTATCAATTTTTGTTTTTCCACATGCTGTTTCTGCTGCTATCAAAATACTTGATTTGAATCTGTCCCACAGTTGCTGTACAGTTTCGTTGTGCTCTATTTCGTCTCCTTGTCTTACCGCTTTGGTCATCAAGGTTTTAAACGTTTGTTGCACTTCGTTCTCTTTTAGTTTGTACGACCGTATCCTCCAGATGTCTGTTACCTTTTCATATGTTGTTATCCTCTCTTCTTGTTTGTCCTGTTTCATCGTCATAACTGTTAGGTGGTGATCACTTCCTATCTCGTATCCTCTTTTTACTCTTACGTCGATAATATTCTTCTTTTTGTTGTTTTGTACTAATATATAATCTATTATTAACCTTTATGCTCTAGTTGGTTGCTTTCTTGTGTATTTATGCACATCTTTGTGCTGAAAATAGGTATTTGCAATGTTTAGGTCGTTAATTCTGCAATATTCAATTAATTTTCTTCCGCTATCATTTTCTATTTCTTCTCCATATTTTCCAATTACTCCTTTATGTCGTTTATGATTATTTCCAACCCTCCCATTAAAATCACCTATCACAATTACATCTCCATCAAGTCTTCAGTTACTTCTTGTAATGTATCGTAAAATTTGTCTTTTTCTTCCACTTGTGCATCATCTGTTGCGTATACCACTATGATATTCAAATTCTCCTTTTCATACTTCTTGATGGCCACTTTTAATATTCTCTCATTTATACCTTCCCATTCCCAGATTCTATCCTCCCATTTTTTATTTATCCAGCAGGCTACACCAGCTTTCGCCCTTTCTACCTGTTCCACTCCGCTATATAGTAAGATATTCTTATCTCCGAGCTCTTCTTTCCCTTTTCCCTTCTTTTTTGTTTCTGTTATTCCTACTATATCCATATTTGCTTTCTTTAATTCTTCTGCTAGTTCCGTTTCCTTACCTTGAAGTGCCCTCACGTTCCAAGTCCCTATTCTCCACAGATTTATTTTTGTTGTTTGTACCATACTTAAATTCAGGTCCGTTTTTGTTGCTAGGTTTGTCATCATTTTAGATCGATCCGGAATATATTTG